>CAEFZY010041483.1:0-18229 GCA_903066815.1 Brachyrhaphis roseni
TGTGTCTTGTTTCCCTGATTGCCTCCCTGTGTATTTAGTCCCTCCGTTGTCTTTGTTCTCTGTCGGGTCCTTGTCTAAGTTTGTCGTTGTTTCGTCGTTCCTCTCGTGAGGCCAGTTGCTACCGGCGTTGGGCCCTGGTTTCCGCCTAGTCGTGCTGCCTGGTCGAGGACTATTTGTTTATGTTCACCAGTTTGCCGCTTTGTCTCCACTCGTTTGCCGTGCGCTACCTGCTTAGGCCTCTGTGTTCCTGCCCTGCAGTGCTGCCACGGTTGTGGACTGTTATTATTATTATTCATCATTAAATCATCATCATTCACCTTACCTGGGTCTCCAGCGTCTGCCTCACCACCTCACCACACCACAGCCTGACATTTAGAATATTTTCTATTATGTTCAATAACCTTTTGACAACCAATCGACCTCATTTGGATCAAAGCCTGCTTGTAGAGCAGCAGATCCCTATTTTTAGGTTTCGTGGCATTAAGTGGTGGAGTCAGGAACATATGGGGGACAGTAATGGTTGACATTAAATGCAAAATGAAAATGAATGGAAGCCAATACAATGTCCTGTATGGGAAGACATTTTAATTTGTGTGTGCATGTGCTTGTATACTTGTAAAACTTGTAATAGAGAACCATTTCCACCATTTTGACAAAGGGAGGTCATTGTGGAAAGTGAGGACCTTTTCCTGTCCGTCATCTTTTTGTAGTTCTACTTCACTCTAGGTATAGATGTATGGTGTGAGTTAAGTTATAGTAAAGGTTAGGGTGAGAAATAGACTAGTAATGGCTAAGGTTAGATAAAATGTCTGTGTTGCGCATCCATACAATGACAAAAATGAATGGAAATCAATATAAAGTCCATAAAAGTGTTTGTGCATCCACGTGTGTGTGCGGGTGTGTGTGTGCGTGTGGGGGGGGGGGGGGGGGGTGCCTACTGTATTTTGACTGGTTTGTAGAACAGCTAGGCCCACTGAAGACTCCGGGTTCAGGTCCTGGTTTGTTGTCGCTTTATGTTGGGGAACCTTAGATCAACAAATTCACACAGTAAGTGCCGTATATTACATAATTAAAGTTACTATGGTTTAAAACTATGTTTGGACTATGACCTGAAGTAAAATAAATGATATGGAAAGAATTTATCATCAGATTGTTTTTTAAGTGAAAGAAACCTCAGGTCCGTTTGTTTCCTTGTGACTTTGACTCCTTTGTGTTCGACTCACTTTTTGTGACTAAATGAATTGATCTTGTTTCAACATTTTATATACCAGATTGTTTCACTACTTATCCCTGTGTTACACTCTTTCCAGTGTATAGAAAAATACACATCTAAAATGAAACCTAAACTTAACTATATTTAATGTGTCAATGTTGAAACTCACCATGATGTCTTCAATTTGGGTTTTATTTCCTGAAACAACACAGAAATGAACTTATATGTTCACAATGGTGTGTATTTTCTAAACATATATATCAAGATGAAAATGGCTTAAATAATGAATGTATTTTTTAAAACTTCTTATTTAAACATATTAACATTATCAGATCATTTTTCCATCAAGTCACAGCCTACTGATTCTAATGCTGACGCTCTAGTACTAAACGCTAACGGTACTAACGCTGTACTGCTAAACGCTAACGCTACTAATGCTGTACTACTAAACGCTAACGCTACTAACGCTCTACTGCTAAACGCTAATGCTACTAACGCTGTACTGCTAAATGCTAATGCAACTAACGCTCTACTGCTAAATGCTAATGCTACTAACGCTCTACTGCTAAACGCTAACGCAACTAACGCTCTACTACTAAACGCTAACGCTACTAATGCTGTACTGCTAAAGACATAAGACATGAAAATTAAAATCTGAAATGCCATTTGCATCAATTTAACTTCTTGGTCTTTCAGGTAATAGTTTGGAAGTGAAAGATTCATCTCTGAATTATCTCACCTTTAGTTTTGTTCCACCTGATGATCACAAGGACAGTTATTAAAACCACTGATAAGCACAATGGAATGAAAATATACCACCATGGAAAACCTAAGAAGATAATTCATTACATTAAAAACAATGTTGTTACTCAAAATGTGAACACAGCTAATCGGTCTTAATGTACAGCATCACAGTTACTGATGGGACAGAAGGATTGATTATTGCATAAATTGGTTTAAATTACTTATTTCCAATAATGTCAACTTACTTGTTGATGTAAGATCTGCTGAATTGGTTGTTTTTTCTACTCCTTTAGTTGTTTGAATTTCTTCTTCAGAAAAAAACACATGAAATAAACTTTATAATGACTTTTGTTAAGTGCTGTTTTAAATGTGCTATACAGATAAATTTTACATTAACGCTGAATTTAAATTATTTTTGTACAGCACTTTGAGACCACATTTACTGTGAATTGGTGGTGTATAAATAAACTGAATTGAAGTGAATACGACATTACTAAACTAGGTCTATCGTGCTTCAAAACAAGTGGAGTAAAACAGTAATACAGGCTCTATTATAAGAGAATTAAAAAGTGGAGTCTCACATACATTCCAATTAATCCTAGTTTTCTAACAGTACAGTGTGCTTAACTATTTAAATTTAAAAAAATTCTAAGACAACCCAGTAAATTGCATCGAGTCACTAAATTGCAGCATTTAAGAATTAAGATTTAGAATATCAGTCAATAAGTTGAATTTATAACAGATCATATTGTTACAGATGATTTTCAATATTTTGAGTACAAATGTTTTCTTACCTGAGGACTGAGGACTGAAGGGAATCAGCTGAACTGCTTTAGTGACTGAGTTTGTGACTTTACATGTTAGTGATGAATAAATATCTAATTTCTGATGAGATGTTGGAAATGTGACAGTGGCAGAGCAGGCATGTTGTTGTATTTCCATATCTGAGGGTTTTTCCTCTTTCCCCTCATAAAGCCACTTCACCTCATGAAAACAGTGATCATGTTGGAGCACAGAGCAGAACAAGGCGACTTTATCTGGGTTCTCCTGCTCAAACACTGATGGAAAAAGAGAAAAAATACTGTAGTATTTAAGATTACTGTATTATAAATGTAACATTACAAATTTAGATTTTAAATAATATAAATACTCACTTTTAATTACAGATAGTAACACAACAAAGTCATATGGTTGTCCTGATATGATCCATTCGCAGACGTACCGGCCAACATCATCCTTTGTGACGTTATGTAGAAGCAGAGAACCGTTTGTTGTAACACTCAGTCTGTCTGATATAGTTTTTATTTCTCTGTGATAATTTACAAGTTTGACCAGTTTTCTTGCTTGAATTGTATGTTTATCATTGAAGGACCAAATAGTTCTATCAGATTCATCATGTGTGTCTCTTCTGTTTCCACAAGGCAAAGTGACGTCACTTCCTCCTCTGACAGTAATGAAGGTTCGCTGCGTCTCTGTTTGTGCTGCTAAAATACAAAATAAAATTTCAACAAAATGTGGAAACACTAACATGTAATGACTACCAGCTAAAATGATGAAACATTGTTTCAGTGAAAATGTGTCATTTTTATTCTTACCTATAAACTGAAGCATGAGGATCAGAAGTAAAATCATTTTAATCCATCTGAAAGCAGCCATGGTTTCTTACTGCTCTGTTATTTTCACAAATGATTCAGTCTCTAACTTTGGTTCAGCTTAAAAATACATTCATGCATGTTTCAGTTGCATCACTTCCTCTCAGTGACTGGGCCCTGCATGTTTAACTGTTTATACTTGGTAGCTGCAGATATTGATGTTTACAAACTCAGGATTTGGTGATGATACTAAGGGAGAAATGGAAAAACGACTTTTATGTCTGAGGTATTTTAATCATTATTTTTACTTTCACACTAAATCCAGGAAGTATGATTTTGATCTGCAACAGAACTGAAGAAAATGATGTAAATATTCTTTGTTGTATTTAGAAGTAATGAAGAGTGAAGAGTAAACTCACTAGAATTATTCTCCTGTTTGCTCTGCAATGTTCTGAAAAGTAATATTACTGAAACCAACTGAGATGTTTCTCCTCTCATGTCTGTTGCTTCCTTATTTTAACATAAGTAATATTTTTCTGAGAACTAAAGGGGAAGTGTTATTCTGAGAATGTGGCAGCAGCAGCAGAGCAGATATAATTATCCACCAATGATCAGCAGTATTTGTGGTTAACACATTGATGAATGTCGTTAATGTTTCCATGACAACACATTAGGGTGATGTTGACTTCCTTTTATCTGAGTGGTCAGTTTAGGTCACAAAATGCATAAAAAGCATCTCTGTTCTTTTAGTATTTAGTTAAACAATTAAAATGAAATGAAATCAGAAAATCTGAAGTAAAAAGTTTAATTTAGTTCAATAAAATATTTATACAACAAACATAAATTCACATTTTAACAGTTTACTCATATGACCACCTACAAATAAAAATATAAAGACAATATAAACAAACTGAAGCTGTAAATAATGTGATTGCTTTTATAATCCTGACCATTACAGAGAGCAATGTGCTACCCTCTAGTGGAGCTTTGGTGTAATGACAATGGATTAACATAAACAATGAAGGTACTGAAGTTTTGTCGTAATGGCTCATAAAAAATAAATTAATTAAACTGATATTCTGATTGAATAAAAAAAAAATAAGAAAAAGAAAACACAAAAATGCCAATGTGATATTGATATTTTGAATAAAAATGTCTGCACTGATTTCTGGGTAATAAGGAACCATAAAGCCACTTTCTAATTGACACAATCAAAAAGAATAATAATAAACGTTCTCTGATTTTTAGACTACAATATTCTACTCATTTATAGCAAAGACTTTATTTGTGGACAGATTGAGGAGTTTGGACTTTATTATTAGATTACAATGAGTTGAACAGCTTTTCAGTTTAAAAATATGCTTAAAAGATTTTATGTTGTCTGTTGTTTATATGTTCATTGCTTGTTAAAACATTTAAATTCCCCAATTATTTAACAAAGGATGTTGTGGGATAGATGTTCTAACAAAAGTATTCAGGATTGAAGTTTAAAACTAAAACCTTTTAAGATTATTTAGTTGTTATGTTATTATGTAATGAGATATTCATCATAAGCAGTGATCTCATTCCTGCTGGAAGCTGATGCTGAAGTTATTGATCAGTTCTTCCTGTCAGCAACAGTTTTCATAAATCTCCACACCTTCCTCCTCTTCGTCGTCATGGCTACAGTCCTGCAGGAACAGAAACACATATTCTGGGTTAAAACTGGGTTTGTAGTTGGTTCTGTAGTTTGACATCTTTCTCACCCTGATGTTTAAACTACAGTAACCTTATTAATGGGTAGATCGCCACCTGGTGGTCAGAGGGATCCTCCTACCAAATAAACGGACAGCCATAATCTCCCAAGATCTAAAACGGACATTTTAGTCAAACAAACTAGAGTTTTATTTAATCAGACTAAACTGGGCCGGTGTGAATGCAACCAACAAAAGGTTCCCAGTAGAACATTGTTTAAAGAATCAAACTATCGTTCCTTCATTTTTCCTTCTGTATTGGACCTTTTGACCCGTCTGATTTCAACAATGTCAGCTATAAACGTTCTTAGTTGGACCAGATTCTGGTCTTTATAGACAAGAGAAGTTGTGAGGCAGAAATCTAACAATTTCTTTTGGTCTGTTGACATCTAGATCTTTACAACTGTTCATTTTTCCTGCATCCAGACATTGTTGCTAACAAAAAACTGACTGTATCCCAATGAAAATCAGACATTAGCTCAACAGCATTATCAAGATTTTTGCTTCACCAGTAAATCCTCCTCATATTATGGTTGATTATTTAGTGTTAAATCTGCTGAAATTACTCAGCTTCAGATATAAAATAATCCTTATCTACAAACAAACTTCAAAACATCCACTTCTTACTAAATTAAACAGCAACACACTAATTTAGATATTTGGTTATTATACTTACCAGGTTTTCTAATGTTGTGTTTTATTTCCTGAAAAAAAAAGACAGATTTTATTTGAGCTTTAAAACAAATAGTCCTTATATCAGACAATGTTTAATGTATTAAGCTTCATGTGTGAACGTTCTCACCTTTAGTTTTCAACCACAGGTTGAGAATAACGGCCGATATTATGAGAGCTGCTAAACTCACAGACACAATGATCCATCTCAACAAACTGAAAATATCTGAAAGCAGGAAAATAACATTTCCTCTTTATTCTGAATTAGAACATAATTATATTCCCAGTCTTGAAAAATTAAAACTCTACCTTCTTGTTTAACTTCATTGTTGCTCCCTGCAGATGTCCAGTCATGTGTTGCTGTTGGTGTTGACTGGGTCACTTCTAGTTCAATGAAAGCAACAGTAAAAAGCTGCTTCCTGTTAACTTTACAGCAGTGGAAACTCACTTCCTTACCTGAGGACTGAGGACTGAAGGGGATCAGTTGAACTGCTTTAGTGACTGAGTTTGTGACTCTACATGTTAGTGACGGATAAATGTCTAATTTCTGATGAGCTGTTGGAAATGTCACAGTGGCAGAGCAGGAATGTTGTTGTATTTCCATATCTGAGGGTTTTTCCTCTTTCCCCTCATAAAGCCACTTCACCTCATGGAAACATTGTTGAAATTCCAACACAGAGCAGAACAAAGTGACTTTATCTGGATTCTCCAGCTCAGTCACTGGGGAGAATAAAGATATTAGGAGAGAAAGATGAGAGAAGATACAGTATTGACTTTATAACTACATGAGTACTGTAATATTTCAATTTCTGTCTTTAATTTACATGGTGTAAATACTCACTATTAATTATAGACAGATGTGCTACAAAGTGTTGCTGTTGTCCTGATGTTGTCCACTGGCAGTCATACTGACCTCCATCATCCTCTGTGACGTTTTGTAGATGCAGAGAACCATTTTCTGTAACACTCAGTCTGTCTGATATAGTTTTTATTTCTCTGTTAGAATTTGGCAGTTTAACCAGTTTTGTTGCTTTGCTGTCCCTCCGATTACTGGAGATCCAGAAAGTTTGATCAGATTTATCTTCAGTGTCTGTCCTGCTTCCACAAGGCATGGTGACTTCATTTCCCTTTCTGACAGTATGGTAGGTTTCCTGGACCTCAGATTGTGCTGTTAAAATGGGAAATTAAATGTTCAAAAAGTAACATGTAATGACTTATTTAACTGTTAACAGCTAAAGTAAAATATGGTAGAAGCTCTGTGTAATTTGATACTAACCTTTAGACAGAAGTATCAAAATCAGAAGGAAAGAAATGTTAATGCATCTGAAGGCAGCCATTTTGCTTCTGTCAGTTATTTTCACAAATGTTTCCGTCTCTACTGCGGTTTCCTCTCAAACATTTACTCCTTTTTTAGTGGCCTAATTTCCTTTCTTGTATTCTTTGTCTTTTTAATTTCTTCAAATAGTTGCAGAGGTTTATGGACTACCAATTATGTTATCACTGGAAGAGAGAACAAATAAAAATAACTTTTATGTTAAAGGCATTTTTTGTCGGTATTTTTGCTCTGACTCTAACCAGGAAGCAAAACCTTGACCAGCAACAGAACCGAGGACAGAGACGATGTAAATATGCTTTGTTGAATTCAGAAGTAATTGTAAGAGCGAAGAGTAAACTCACCTGAAAGAATTATTCTCCTGATGTTCGCTGAAATAGTAATCATACCGACCACAACCAAGATGTTTCTCCTGTGACGTTTGTTTCTTCCTTCTTTGAACTCTCAGGTCATTTTTTCCTGAGAACTGAAGGGGAAGTGTTATTCTGAGAACGTGAGACCAGCAGTAGAGGAGATATATCAGGAGTATTTGTGGTTAACACATTGACTGATGTCATTAAAGTTTCCATGACAACTCACCAGGATGATGTTCACTACCTTTTATCTGAGTGGTCAGTTTAGGTCACAAAATGCTCATCAAAATACATATTCTGGGTTAAAACTGGGTTTGTTGTTGGTTCTGTTGTTGGACATCTTTTCTCTCTCACCATTATGACCAGTGACCAGACCTATACACTTCAAAACATGCACAGGAAGAAAAGAACATTAGGATAATGTTTATTCTCTGTTCCTTAGTAATTCAATTAAACAATAAAATTGAATTAAAATCAGTAGACTGGAATTAAGAAATATACTTTAATTCCAAAGGACCAGCATTTTATAAGTTACATGATGTAAGCTGCTTACACTAATTCTCATCTTCCATTAGCACATCTTCTGAAACCAGTCAGGCCATTTCTCTCTCTGCTCACTAGATATTTTATCTTTTTCAAATGGTCCTCTCTAAAACCAATGAAAATCCAGATTAGGTCATCAGTTTCTGAAAATACTCAGACCAGATCACGTGATGCCGGCAGCCATGCTGTGGAAAATCTCACTGCAGTTCACTTTGTTCCTCTTTCTAATATGCAGTTTTAACTTCATCATGTTAACTTTGCTGATCCTTAAACGTATTAAATTGCTTGTGATTGGTTGATAAGAAGCATATACAACAGCTTTAAATACATTTAACTGAATAAACCAATAACTGAATAATACTAACTAAAACTGTTGACCTTTATTACAAAAACTTAAAAACCAAGCTTGTATTTATTACAGTTTCAGTTGTATTCTGCAGTTGAAGTTTCTTAATTTTAGGTTTTAAAATAACCTCAGCTGCTCAAAAAATATTTCCAGCTGTAACAGTTGGTAAGTTTTATGTAATATAATTTTTTTTTATTTATATCATATATTATCATTCCCTCATCAAAAATATACCCAAAGTGATTCATTCATTTATTTAATTATTTTTGACACATACAGCATTTTCTTAACTTAATTTACTTGATTCTAGTGAAGAAAAGAAAATAGTCCCTTTATGCCTGGAAAATACTTAATACTGCGGTTTAAGTATGCTCGGTTAGTTTTGTGTTTTATGCTCCTCTTTGAAGAACTTCAGCAAGTTCACAAGACAAATAAAGGATATGTGAAAAAACTTCTCTTTGTAAGGCTTTAATAAACACAAAAGTTGTAAAGAACAATACAAAAATCAAAGCGTAAAAAAGCTGTGAATATTCAGTCCAAGCATTTTTCTTCTGCTTCTGCTGCTTTCTGGAAGTTATTTCCTCCACCTTTATTTTCATAAAAACATTATGGTTCAGTTTCACAAAACGTTTCCTCCAGGGAAAGTTTCCAGAGGAGAAATTCCTCACCAAGTGTAAAACAAGCAAACCTGAGTTAGAGATTAGTGGAGTCTGTCTGATGCAGAAAGCACTATAATATTTTCATACATTTCTATACATTCATCTTCTTTGTTGTCGAGTGTCTGTGGAAAACAAAGAACAAAGAATATTAAAACTCAGACCCTCCCTCTGTGAACTGTAGAATAAATGGGTCAAATTAGTCACCAAGTCACTGAAATCTTCTGATTTTTGTCTTTTATTTTTATTGAATTTTTTTTCTAAGTCTTTTATTTCAGCCACCAACTGCGATGTATCACTGTAACAAGATATCCAATGATTTTAATCTATTTTGTGAGTGGTCATAATGTTATGGCTAACTTCTGGTTATTCTGTTTTTAAATTATGCTGATACAATAAAACATTTCATGATGTCACAGCTAAAGTTCAGAACACATCTCTGATCAAATACAACTGCTGCTCTATAAAAATTAAAATTCAATAAACTATTTAGTACATCTATCATTTCACTGTCCAGTATTTAAACTTACAGTGTTTTCATTCGTCTCTGATTTGTTTGCTGGAAGAATGAGCAGACAGGACTTTAGTTTAAAGTATAAAAACATTGACATTGTTTTACTGTGAAACGTAATTCTTCTCACCTTTAGTTTTCGTCAATATGTTAACTGTAACAACAGATATTATGAGAACTGCCAAACCCACAGACACAACGATTCCTCTCAGCAAGTATGGAAAGTCTAAACATAAAGATATCATTAGAGACACAGCTGAGGTGAATATCCATGAATGAGTGGAGTCAGGCAAAGATGTTTACGTCTACCTTGTTGTTCTAGTGAACTTTTTTTAATTGCATCTGCAGTGTTGAAAAAAAAAATGCTGGAATTAGAAAATGTTCCAGTGGATTTGGTTTTTTAAAGATTAGTGATCAGCCAGAAAACTGCAGCTCTGCACTGCATGTTCAGACTAACAGAGAGGAGAAAGAAGGCAACAATCTTACCTGTTTTCTTAACAGGAGGTGGAGGTTTGAAGCGGAAATGTTCCACTTTTTTAGTGTAAGTGTTGGTGACTTTACAGGTCACAGACTCGTATGGCTTCTGCTGATGCTGGGATGTTGAAAGCGTCATGGTGGCTGAACAGGAAGGTGGTGAAATTTCAATGTCTGACAATATTTCCTCTGCACCGTCATACAACCACTCCACCACATATCTGCAGTCTTCATACTGCAGCACAGAGCAGTTCAAGACGACCTTGTCATTGACCTTCAGCTCCACCACTGGCAAAGGTTGAAATGGGAGGAAATAAATTGAGACATTAGCATCAAATGCTGTTCTAATCGGTTATTTTAAACTCAATAAGGTACATTTTAACACTTACTGTCAATGACAGACAGAAAAATGTCTGCATCATCTTGTTTTCCTGAAACGTTCTTCCTGCAGGTGTAAAAGCCGACGTCGTCCACTGTGACTGTCTTTATGACCAGAGAACGGTCTGCTGAAACACTCAGTCTGTCAGATCTTCTGCTCACTTGTCTGCTCTGCTCTCTCACCAGGATCTCAGTATCAGGTGATCTGAAGCCACTGAAGAGCCACTCAGTGGATCCAGCATCACGCTGAGGATCGGATCTGTTCCCACAATGCAAAGTTATTTCATCTCCAGCACTGATCGTGAAGAAGGATGGTTCTCCCCTAGTCGCTGCTGTGGAAACATGACAAATAATGTGTGAAATCATAAGTGCATTCAGTTAAAGTAAGAATCTTCATGATATCATGATCTTTACCTGTAAACTGAAGCACCAGCACCAGGAATAAAGACGTTTGTATCCATCTAACTGCAGCCATTCTGCTTCTCTGTTCCTCTCATGGTCACATCTGCAAATGATTCAGTTCACAATGCTTTCAAAATATTGCATTAATGTGGAAATAACTTAGGTCTAGTATCACTTCCTCACTGACTTCACTCTGTTTTTCCCCTCGGAAAGTCTTAGAGCACTTTGTTGATGGCAACAGGGTAAAACATGCATGTCTGGGTGATTCGTAGCAAATATGAACAGTAGAGAAAAGTGCCAACTGTTCCATATTAGATTTTTATAATCTCATAGACTGCTAGTATAAAAGCACACATCAAATTATTCACTGTTGTGAGACATGTTAGTTCCTTATTTCCCCCATATGCAGCTTTATCTGCAGAGGATTATAGTTTAGAACAAGAATATATCAGGGGAAAAGCTGTGATTTGCTTGTGACGTGCAGCATCAAAAACGCTTCTGTGTGTCTTTAAGTTTCCAATTAAACAGATTACAGGGGTACATTTTTGCTTCCTACGCAATCTTGCAAATGATATTCACTCATCTGCTTTCAAACACACAAGAATCTAAAAGGCTTTCCATAAGTCTTTTTTTTTTTTTATCATTCTTCCAAAGCTGTATTTCCAGAGCTGTGAGGTCAGACACTGGTGTTGGATGAGAAAACCTAGTATACAGGGTTTGCTCAAATTCAAGGTTACTCTAGTTCATCTTCCTTGTCCTTTCGTGTTGCCAGTAGCTACCGGCGTTGAGCCCTGGCTTCCGCTCAGCCGTGCCGCCTGGTTGTAGGACTGTTTATGTTTGGAGTTTTGGATTTTCTTTATGGTGATGTTTTCCCAATGTATATAGTTACCCAGTAATAATTTTACATTTCTTGTCAGTTTAACGTCTTTTAATACAAAAACCCCGTGGACCGCCTTGGTGCCGCGACCACCGGGTTTTTGTAGCAGCTGGTTCATTTGGCAGACCAAATGAACCAGCTGCTACAGAACGGGAACTACCCTGAAGGGCGCACAATCCTGATCCAGAAGGATCCATCAAAGGGCTCGGTCCCATCTAACTACCGACCAATAACCTGGAAGCTCATGTCAGGCATCATAGCGGCTAAGATAAGCAAACACATGGATAAATACATGAGCACGACACAGAAGGGCATTGAAATAAAATCCAGTCCAACATCTGGTTTGAGGTGATTCCTCTGGATCCTGTTGGAGGAAAAATATCCCAACTTCCCAAGATGTTCTGTTAACTCAACAGTGCTCTTCGGTTCCTTCTATCAATCTGCATTTTCTCAAACCAAATTTCAGATCTACCATAACTGATTGATAACTGCTGGCCACCAATTGTCAAATGCCTTGGCAGTTGGTGGTTACCATAGCAACCAGTAACTGATAGCACTTTCCCCCTTTTTCTGTTGCGTTAGGATCAGCTCTGTGTTTTCTTTACAAGTATTATATTTTATCATATATTTTAGTCAAATTTAATCACATACAGTGTTTCAGGAGTATTTTTGCTATGTTTTGTATAGATTATTATCTATATCTATTATTATAGATGATTATCAGTAGACGTCATGTTCCGTCAGCAGAAGCTCTACTGCGCATGTTGAAAACATTATTCTAACTGTTTAAACTATTTACAATTAGGCTAATAAATTAATTTACACATCACAGCCGGCTCAGATCACCACTCTTCTCCCGGCTCAACTCAAATTTCACTCGCTAATGTCAATTTAGTGGCATAACTTATTTTATCATGTAGTGATAAACAGTTATAGTACAGTAACTGACAACATGTTAGCTAATGTTAAGGCAGCAAGATTAGTGCGGGTAATCACAGAAACCAGTGGCCTCCCCGGCTCTTTGTGCAGTCAAGATGTGCAAGATTATTTGTGTTCACACACATATAATACCTCTATATTGTTTTAACATTTTTGATGTTGTGTATTTTAGGTATGTTTAATTTACAAAGTGCTAACTCGAGTGGTGTTCTGTTGTTGGACATGGATTAGACATGAGCTTTGGGTCATGACCGAAAGAACGAGATCGCGGATACAAGCGGCCAAAATGGGTTTTCTCCGCAGGGTGGCTGGGCTCTCCCTTAGAGATAGGGTGAGAAGCTCAGTCATCCGGGAGGGACTCAGAGTAGAGCCGCTGCTCCTCCACGTCGAGAGGAGCCAGTTGAGGTGGCTCGGGCATCTGGTCAGGATGCCTCCTGGACGCCTCCCTCCTGGACGCCTCCCAAGACACGCTGGAGGGACTGTGTCTCCCGGCTGGCCTGGGAACGCCTTGGGATTCCCCCGGAAATGTACTATGCAAAATATGAATGGGTGAATGTCTGAATGTATGGTAAAGGCCTTTGGTGTTCTCTGACTTGATAAAGCGTATAATGTAGGCCGTTAACCTTTGTGTGCCACTCTGTTGGTCCTGATTCTGAGTTTCATTTGCAAACATTACAAATGTAGCAAAACTGTCAATATTCTGCTAATGTCATAAAAAAACACAATTTCATAATTGTAAGGCTCCCATTAAATAAGAAACTCAATTAAAATCAACTCCATGGTTGATGACGTCAACCATGGAGTTACTTCAGTTCAAGCCTCGGCAGAAACAGCCAGTTATGTCTGATATGTGAAGCTTTATTGGAAAAAATAAATGTCATTCCTGCCAGATCAAGAAGTTGCAGTAAACTTGAAACACAGGTAGCAATGTGAGAAATGTACATGTAGAATTATAAACTTGATATATACAGTTACCAGAAGAGGATGAATTAAAAACAACATGTGACCTTTAATCGTTTTCATTTTAATTGTTAGTTAACTTTGGCATAGAGGCAGTTTGGATCAGTGCATATTGTAGAGGAAGAAGGGCCATGTGTAACTGTGCTGTAGATCACAGGAACATTTCCATCATCGTCATCATCATCAGCCTAAAAGAAGCATAAAACATTTAATAAGACAACTCCCCCAAAGTTCTGCTGCCACCTGAACCACCATGGCAGGTTAAACCACTGACCTGTGCTTCGGTTTGGGTCGTGTTGGAGTGGCTGATTGAGGCGTAGCAGACGGTTTCCTCAGGATCATTCTGCATACAGAACAACATGATGCTGAACATAATTCATTGTCATCATCAAAGCAAGAAATCTGAACCCTGTTTGGAACAGACTCAATTCTTTCATGTTTTGTCTCCATCCGCTGTCAGGATTTAAAGTTTATATTTTGATTGTTTGACCACAGAAATTCCTCATTTAGTTTGATCAGATCAAAATACAATGACAACATACTTAATTATTAATAAGCATTTAATTTTATTTACCATCTTATAAGGCTGCTTGATAAAGTTAACATCTACATTAGCTTGCCTACATCTTACTTATAAAAACATTGCAACATGACCTTTAGCCTACACATTTTAATGCTAATAGGAATGTCCATTTTATTTTGGCATGAGTCAATTAGTTCAGTTGTGCAGCTCTTAATGTCTCAGTCAAATAAAAGAAAACTTTGTGCTTTGGTACAAAACTAAAATGATGCAAACGTCATTTTATCAAAAACCTTTTTATGAGAAAAGATACTGCGGAGATGGATAGCAGCGTGAGGACTAGCAGCCTTTACAGCATTTTACAAGGTAAGAAGAATTCATATACTTAATAAATAAGTTTAGTAAAATGCCATTAAATATTGTATTATGGAGAAAGCATGCATCTAATCTCTAGTAAGCATGGCTCAAAGCTGAGCCATGATAGTACAAAGGCCTAGCATCTAGACCTTTGACCTTTAAAGTCTGCTCTGCGTAAGTGGAAATGCCATTTATCACATAGTGGAATGAATCATGTGCTCTGGATTCAGGCAGATTTGATCAAATCAACACATCAGTTTCTAAGATATCCAGATATCTAGTTCCAACCTTTTGTAAGTATCGCCGTCTATGAACCCCAACTAACTGTGCTACTGACACCTTGGGAAAACAATCAGAGTCTCTCTGTTCTAGACTCCAGTCTCTCACTTCAGATGGTTGGGTTGGTTAGGTGACGTAGCTGCAAAGGGTCAACAGTGACAAATACAACCGAGGATTAAAGTGAGTCAAAGCAGAGGTAACGAGTCGTATTGCAGTGACAGTGAATCCTTTCACCCTCTTTCCACAACCTTTCTGTCTGCACTGTATTTTTAGGAAAAATAAACTAAATCTTGAATTATCACAATTACAGATGTGTATTAAAGTAAATAATTCATTTATACTTACAGTTTTGCATTTCTTCATTTGCTTTGTTTCTGAAAATGTGAAACAAAGATGAGTAGATCTCAAGTCTCATTTTGAAAGGTTGGAAGTTCCACTGATGTGTTTTATTCACTGAGATCTTTCTCACAGTTCCTCTTCTGGTGTGAACCAACAAGCAGAACTGTAGCAGCTCCAGGCAGCCATTTTGATCTTATCAATACAAACACCATTAAAAAATCAAAGTTTATAGTTTGATTTCTCTCACCTCTTCTTTTCTTCATGTTGATGATCCCCACAGCAGTTATGATGATAGCTGCTGCACCAAATGAAATGATGATGTAACATAATGTCTGACCTGTGGAGGATTAAAACCGATGATTAATCAAGATGGTTTAGGAAAACAGGAGTGGACACTCTGGCTAAAATCCATTACCACCTTTAATGTTCCTGGTTTGTGAAGCAGTTGTTGTAGATGTGTTGCTGGTTGGAGTTATGTTGGTTGATTCAGTGGAGTTGTGCTTTGTTGTTGTTAAAGCTGTTAAATGAGAATTTGACAGAAAATAAACAACAAACTGTGAGGAGAGACTCCATGTTAACTCCATGACTAATACGAATGTGGTGCTTCTTTGCTGCTTTGGTTGTTTATTTATCATGAAGGAAAACCAACGAAACACAAATATAGTTCTGGTCCAAGATCGTTCGTTAATCCCCCCATCCATGGGCCGTAGGATCGTTGTTGTGTTGTGTGTTTTCTGGGTTGTTAGTACGTTAATAAGTTTTATTTATTTGTGTGTATTAGTAATTATAAGGGTTAAATTTATGTATGTGACTCATTTTTTACATAATTTATCTGCAGATCTAAACAGCTGACATGCTCTTTTATAAGTTTTCTTCACAGCTAAAAATAAACTGACACTGAATCTGCTTAATTAACTTCCTCACTAATCTCTAGTTCCTTATAACAGTTTGTTACAAATGAAATATATCACACTTTGTCAAATCAAATGTTTTCTTACACTAAGTCTGTTTGTGAGAAAAAGACAAATTTTAAGATCTCTTAAAATGAAATGTATATAAATTAAATGCAACACAAACTTTTATGTCCTGAGTAAAATGTCAGAGAAAACATAAAATAGTGCGTCACGTCTTTTGTGAGAGTCAACTGCAGTCAGGAAGCTACGGACTAAACAAGTCTTAAGCTGGACACAAATACTGAAAGCAGCAACATTAAACTTTATTTAATGTTGATTAAATTTAGTCTTACCTGCAGACTGAAGCATCAGAATTAAAAACAGCCGTATCCATCCTGTTTTAGCCATTTTGCTCATCTGCATCTGCTCTGTTCATGTTCGCAAACGACTTGAGTTTAAAATGGCTTCTTATTGAAAATAAATACCCATGAGCTTCAGGAAGGGTGACGTCTTCACAACGTCTTCACAACGTCTTCATCCTGTTTCTCACTTGTGATGTTTGTTGTTTTAGTCTCTGCATGTTTTTAGAAACCTATCAAAAAGACTGTAAACGATTGGTGTATTTCAAAAGCATTTTTTTATTTTTAAATGCTTGCAAGTTTTAAAACTTGCAAGAATGAAACAGTTGCTTTAAGAAACGATACCTTTCGAAACAAGATGGGACTATTTCTGTTGAAATGTGTTAGTTTCTGTTACAAGCTGCTGCACATGAACACACTAGCAGCATAAAAAGTCTCATTGTTCTCCTTTTTTAAATTTAGACCACACAATGTTCAAAGCAAGAGCAGATAATCATAATCTATTTAAACTTATGAAAGCAAGCAGTGAAAAAATAACAGCTAGAGCAACGTTTCTCAAGCCGGACGCTCAGGGCCTGTTGACCTACATGTTCCCTGCTGCAGTTCACCTCACTTACAAAAATGAGTAAAAGGTTAAAGGGGAAGAATTATGTTTTCCAGTCACAAAGGGTCATTTTAAAGCACAATAAAGTATCTATGTTATCTTCAGTTGTTATAAAAATGCTATATATTTAAAATATGACTGAAAAGAAATGTGATCTTGTAATTTAACGCCTTGAAATTGAGCCTCTGTCTCTTTAAAAACTCCTGCTCTTTCTGAAACTCCGCCTTCAGGAAGTCATCGCAAAATAGCTCCTCTATTAACAAATTAGATGTTGTTAATTTATTAACTAAATTAGCAACATTTTTACATGCCTGCATTGAGAAGTAGCTTATATAATAAGTTCATCAGATGCACAGTTCCACCAAGTGTTTGCTAACTGCTGCTGCTACTAGTCTGAAGGAGCAGAGTAGGAAAGTCACAGGGAGGGCTGAGAAGTGGAAGCTCAGCAGCTTTAACACTGCTATTCTAAGGAGCAGCTTTGACATGAAGTAAAGCTCAAAAAGTTGTTTTTACATAACACTGACCCTTTGACTGGCTTCTAATGCACTTCAAATTTGAACACTGAACCCGTTTTACTTTTTTACCCCTCTTCTCATTTTCGGACCTTCAGGTTTGCTTATTTTCAGTGAGTAAATTAAATACACATCGATCTTTAAAGGTAATGACACCAAGGCAAGTTCGGGGTTTAACTGTGGAAAGCAGGTTAGCTTCTGTTTACAATGTAACGTTTGGAAGCCTGGGAAAAGAAATGTTTCTTCTGCTATTTACAGTCTGTTTATTTTACACAGAGATGATGCACAACATTTTATTAACCTTTTAAAACATGAACGGTGCCAGACTGGCAAGAAATTCTAATTTCCACCTGCAGTCTTTGGCTATAGAGCGCTATTTCAGCCTAAATCAAATGGAATAATAAGTCCATCCATCCATCCATCCATTTTCTTCCGCTTATCCGGGGTCGGGTCGCGGGGGTAGCAGCTTCAGAAGGGAGGCCCAGACTTCCCTCCCCAGCCACTTCTTCCAGCTCCTCCGGGGGAATCCCAAGGCGTTCCCAGGCCAGCCGGGAGACATAGTTCCTCCAGCGTGTACTGGGTCTTCCCCGGGGCCTCCTCCCGGTGGGACGTGCCCGGAACACCTCACCAGGGAGGCGTC
>CAEFZY010041487.1:0-35690 GCA_903066815.1 Brachyrhaphis roseni
GTATATATATATATATTTATTTTGTCATCAGTATTTGATTGCTTAGTGTAGCTTTTTTAACAAAAGAATAAAATATGTTGGGAAAAACTTTTAAAATCTGAAATTGGGCTGTCGAAAATTCAAGGATGAGTAAGAATAAGCAATAAAAAGCAAGCATTGATTCAAGCGCCTAGTGTAGTGCATTATGCTACAAGCAAATATATTCTCTTGCCTATACATCTAAAAGTCTATATTGTGATATAAGATGCATATTATTGGAGCGCCACTATCTGCCGGCACTGTGCTGACATTTTATATGCCATCTATTTATTAGTTGGGATGTTCATTGAGGCAGCTCAGGTTAAGTATCTTGCTCAGAGTCTGACTGCACTTATTGAACCTGTAGCCTTCCTGTACCAAGTTCAGTTCCCTAACCACAACCAGTTTGCCCCTTCGAAGGATGAGGTCTCAGCACAAGTGCTGCAATGTATACCACACAGACAGTGATCTATTCTGCAGCTGATATCATGTTGCAGCATGTCACTGACTGATGTTACCTGTATCCCGCATGATGATTAGATCCATGACTGTGCCTACTGTTCCCCTTATAAAATCGGTTCCTTTCTTTTAACCCTCAGCATGCCAAACCAGTTATCAGAGTGGGAATGGGGGGTGAATAACAATCATGTGCATGTGTAAGGGAGGAAGAAGTTATTTTAAGGACATCATGTCTCAGATTTGTGGCGACATTCCACCCTTGACAAATGTTCTTCATCTGAGTTGGTGACAAGCCCCAGTTTATAACCAGATTACTGGCAAGAATATAAATTATGTAAGTCACAGTGCTGTGAGACATCTGCTAAGCAGATTCATATGTGATGAAAACATAATGTAATAAAATAAGGGAGGTAACGCTGAAGATTTATTGTATTGTAAGTACCCTTGGTCTGCTTTATTGCAGCCCTGCAGCTATTCCCTGAACTATATATGGTATGTAAACTCTGATTTCCAGATGAGAATAGCCCTGAAAAGTGCACACACACACACACCCACACACACACATATATACATATATATGAACTTTTGCTGTAGTTTTTAGCCTGGCCAAAAGATGTTCTGTCTTTTTTTTTTTTTTTAATGTATTTTTTCTTTGTTTATGAAGTTGTTTGTTCTTGGATTATAATTTATAAAATTCACTACCAGTAACTTTGAATTCATTACTTTAATTTTGACAACCCCCCCCAAAAAAACATCCTTAAAAATAACCAGGAATTTTTAGGTTAGATTTGTGATGTGGACTGAAGATAACTTTTGACAAACATAAATTATTTTGCTCATGGATTATTTTTACAAATGCATTTGTCATATAGAAAAGTTGTGGTACTTGTATGTTTTGGATTTGGTTCACACTAAAAACTAGCAGTCCATTGTACCCTTAATTATTTTGCCTGGTGCTTGTCTTCAGGGGCTGTCTGCACCACCAGCTGAGGCGTTAATACAAATATAGCAGATAATTTGTGAACTAACCTGGTTTTAAGTGGCTTTCTACAAAAGTGTGACTGCCAGGTGGGGAAACAAGCAAAAAGTAATTAGATATTTGCTGTGGCAGAAATGCCCTGAGAATTTGTGGGTGTTTTTTTTTGTTTTTTGTTTTGTTTTATCTTTCAAGTTTTTCTATGACACATATATAAAAAAAAATTTAATGTCATTTATTTATTTGATACTTTTGTAACAGCGAGCTACAGTCATAATGTAAAATATAAGACAACAATTCTCACAACAAAAAGGACATCTTATATAAATGCATTAGCTTTAGCTTCTCTTTATAAAGAAATACTAGGCCAATTGATAAATCATAAACTCCACCTTCGCTGCCTCTCCATTTTGTAATCACAGACAGTTTGGCAGCACAGCGTAATTAGTTTGCACGCCAGATTTCCCATGAGTCCCAGCTCAAAGCCAATCCCTTCCTCATCAGTGGTCCAGAGACTAAACACCTACTTTATCTGGTTCCCTCAAGGCTGTCCATCCATGGGGAGTGAGGGTGCCCTTAAAAACATTTCAGCAAGGGCTCCAATGCCTCAGGCTGATATGGGTGAAACTTCAGATGGCAGATGGCATGGGGAAGGAAGCAGACTATATCTTTTAGGTAGAACTGCCAAACAAAAGTGGAACATCATATCCCTGGGCCTTGCTTCCTGCGGCGGAGATTAAAGCATAAAATATGTGTTTAGCAGAGCCACGACTGTCTTCATTTCAACTGGAAGTGCACATGATCAAAGGGTCTGATGTGTGGAGGCATGCCGCAGGGCATTTTAATGTTTTCACTAGCTCACCATAACCAAGTAAAAGTTTTACAGCTTGTCCAAATGCCATTATTAATAAATGGGAATTCTGAAGTTGTAAAAATTTGGTTAGTCTGTTGATGCACTGTAGATTGGAATCATCTGCTGTACTCGCAAACAAAAAAAAAAAAATAAATAAATAAATCATGAAGCCTTTATTCTTTTGTATTTATGTACAGTCTTATTTATCTCACTCTCAGCGTTGCAGATATTTGTAGATGTGCATACATCTGAATAACCACCGCTAGTCAACAAGAAGTGATCGGGCAGTTTTTAATACCACTGGGCCCATCTGGGAGAAGGACCCTTTTCATTTAGCATACTTGGCTGCTTGTTGCCTCACCATAATGGGCATGCTGAACGAGCTCTGAAGCAATAGCCAATTAAATGCCTTGAAGGGGATGCCTCGAGGCCCTGCATGAAAGGCTTCAGGTGTGAAATGCTTGTTTTTCAAGAGTGCTGCAAATGTTGGCTGCTTTCAAGTTTGCTATTGCCCTGCTGGCTTCCCCTCGCAGCCCACCCCGGCAGCCCTTCTCATGTGGAGGAGGGTAGAGGTTAGAGGTGATGGGCAAGAGAAGACCACTTAAGTACAATTTTCTATTCAGCGTTCCAAACCTGTGCACTCTCATGTTTTTCACCGCTGTCTCGTAACAGCGAGCAGAGTTTCAGATGATGCAGACAATAGCTTTTTAGCGCACAATGGAGAGAAGAGGAGAAGCTGAAGGGCAGATGGGGGCTGGGGGGTGATATGGATGGGACGGAAAGTCTGTGCATGAATCCAAACCAGACACTGCAGTGTTTCAGGTTATGGCAAGGTTGGTTGGTGAGGGAGCTTAAAAGGAGATGGATTGTTTGCTAATTGTGGCCATTTCTGACCAGAACATGATAGTTCAATGACTACTTTGATATGTTATTGAATATAGCAGAAACTTCAAATATAGTGCCTTACAAAAGTATTAATTCCTATTAAAGTTTTTCAGTATTTTGCCACATACGACAAAAATGTATTATTTAAGAATCAAAAATCTGGTTTGCGTTTAACTCAACTTAAATGTAGCTGTTTTGTGAAACTCTTAGAAGGCTACTTGATAAAATGGAAAATAATAATATAGTATAAGACAGCTATACTATAGGGTTGCTGTTGATTTAGTTTGAGCTACATAAATCCACAGCACATGTGGTGTAATATTTTGAGGACAATTGTATTATTCATGTATTCAACAAATTTGGCCTTCTTTGAAGAGTGACAAAAAAAAATCCATCGTTGAAAGAAAGCCATAAAAATTTCTATTTGCAGATTGCCACAAATTATGTTGAGGATGCAATAAACATGTGGAAGAATGTGTTAGATGTGACCAAAATGTAATCACCCAATCGATAATTCCATGAATGGCAAAGAACTAACATTGCACATTACCTGGAACACACCATGCCTACCATGAAACATACTGATGACAGCTTCATATTGTGGGGATGCTTTTTTTTTTTTTTTTTATCAGGGAGAGAGATAAAAAAAAAAACTATCACATTTGAAAGCGCTAAAATTAAATACACGACAATCTTGGAAAAGAACTGTAAGAGGTATCAAAACTTGAGACTGGGGTGGAGTTTCACTAACAAGATAAGAACCCTAAACTAAAACAAGAGAGACAATGGTCAAAGATGAGATCCGGTTGATTGTACTAAACTTCTGACTTCTAAAGCTGCTTTAAAATTTTCAGTCTCTTGATCTGCTAAGCTAGTAGATACACCTGAATGTGTACTAGAATGTGTAATGCAAAGTGTTAACATAGGGCCACATATGCATGCAAAACCTATCAGATTTGTTTTCATAAAAGAAAACATCTATTTCCATTTACCTCACAATTTAGCACAATTCTATGTTGGTATATTTCAGAAAGTTTCAATAAAATACATTGAGGTTTGTTTTTGTAGTGAGACAAATGTGAAAATGTTAAAGGGGAATTAATACAGGTACAGTGCATTGTTTCACTGCAACAGAGATATGCTTTGAAGTATAATGTTTAGCCGTTAAAAGCAAGACAATAATGTGTAATGAAGCACAATTGAATTCTATCTTTTCCCCAACGTGCATATGGTTCATAACACTAAGATTTGTATTTTAAGTCAGTCACTGTCTGAAATCAAGCATTTATTCAAAATGCTTGATTGCAACTTTTTAGTTTTGATTTTAACAATATGTAGGGTTTTTTTGTTTTATTTTGCTAAAGAACTCTGAATAGTACCTTTAAAGGATGCATTCAGGCACTAAGAGCAAATAAACACTGGCGGTATTAATCTTATTAGGATCATACATCACCATTGTCTCAGGTGAGGAGACAAATGAATGGGCCCCTGTTTATCTGAGCCTTGCTCTGTGGTTTACCTAGCCATTGCTCAGGATACCATATTGCCACTAATAAATTGGTTAAGTCTGAGCAGAGTGATTGTAATGAAGTTAAGGCAGTGCTCTTCCCTGTGCTCTCGCCACTGCAGGCCAGACATTCCTGCTTCTCGCTCTTTATCTGTCCAGATTGGGAGAGGCCTTTCGATAAGATGAAGAGAGGAGAAATCAAAATTAATGGAGTCCATTAAAAACCTAATGTATCAACTGCTTGATGAAGTGATTAATACACAGGTTGGGATTGTGATTGATTAAAGCCTTTAATCAAACTGTAAAAAAGAGGACTATTGGCAACAGAGAATATCCTTTACATGGCTAAATGTAAAAAAACATAGCTGTTTTTTGTGTTTCGTTTCTTGCAAAATTTCAATCTAGTTTTAATCTGAAGAAGAAAAAAAACCTATATGTATATATATAACATTATTTTTAAGCTCTGATTTGTAGATATTACAGCTCTTGGATTTTGGTGCCATTTCTTATTTTAACAAAAGAGCAGTGATTGACTTAAGTGAACTCATTAAACATCTCTTAAATATGCCTGAATACACTTGCATTAGACTTCCACTTAGTAATCAATGGCTAAAATCACTTGCAAATTCTGAGGTTGTAGATGAGTAGGCAGTGGCAGCCTGGTAACAACAGTTGTGAGACTTAAATGTCACTCAAACTCACTAATGCAAAGGGAAATACATAGAGCAGATTGACACTTTAAGCTCCGTAAAGTTCAGCCTTGATGTATAGCACAAGAAGACAGGAAATTACAGATGTTGTAATTATCAGCAATGAGTGACCTCATGTGTTAAATGGTGTAGGGTTAAAGTACTCATGCTTGGCTTTTAAGGTGGGAAGCACGAGAAAAGATTGCCAAGCATTTGCAAATGGCATGCTTTTATTAAAATGAAATAGGGAAAAATGTGACACAGTTAACATTTGGAATAATTTTCCACATGGAGTGAATTTGAGTTGTTTACTAACCTTTTTTTTAGCTGATGTGTTGTAAGTAGGTGCATTTTATTCTGCTAATTAGTTGCATTAAAAAAAAAATTATTCACATATAAAAAAATATGTTATTGCTTGACTTCGCTAACAAAACACTACAGAAACTACATAGCAAAAAGTAAAAGATTGGCGTTACAATATGTATGTTATTCGGTGTTGTCAGATTGTGGTATAGGATAGGGACTTGTACTAGGACAAATGTTTTGCCATTCTGGTTTTGCACCTGCTTTCATAAACTCATTCTACTTGTATGAAGGATACAATTTTCAGGTGGCTGGTAAGAAGGATGTTTGGCTTAAACACCCTCTGCAATAGAAGTGATGTCACTTTTTCCAATGTGAACCGACAACCATAATCTGATCATTACATCTCCGATACTGTACTTCCTTCTGATGCTTTTGGTATCGACATCATGTGAATATCAAAGTGTATTGTTTGTGGTCTTAATTGTGCTTTCTGTTAGTAAACTTTATTTTTAGGCATTGCAAGTAAAGTAAGATATAGAAGGTATGGTAGTTTAATGTATTAGGCACGGGTTTGATTTTCTCACATTAATATAGCTGAATGTAAATAAAGCTTTTACAAAGCTTTTACAATATTAACACAAATATTTCAAACAAACATGATTTGATGCATTTTAAAAATTTATTTTAAACAGCTTGCCAAGTTCAGCTTAATGTCACATGGAAACAAGGTCACTGTTTGACAAAAAGAAAAGAACAAACAGCTCCAAACTCTCCAGTTAATATGTAGTCTGTTGTTTTCCTTCAGTGCCATATGAACCTGGTGGGCTGCCAGACTTTACTTGCTCCCTGCACCAAGTGATAAGCATCATTTGTTTATTTATTTTAAGAATGTGTTTTATACACCAGTAGCACTGATAACAAAAACGGATTATTAACAGCATATTTGATAAAACAGTTGAAAGCGTAATGGCGACCTATTGTCAGTCATGGATAAAGGATAAAAAACTGAGACTTTTTTCTTGAAGTCCCATAAGCAGCAGAGGAGATGATCAGCCTGCTTCTTCACCTGGTAACCGATCCGGCATTGATGTTAGCCAAGCTGCAGCTAAATGAGGCACAGTGCACTACAAGAAAAGAGGGATTTTTGACAGCTGTTGACATCTAGCGCTGCCATGCGCTTAGAGATTGAGGACTATCAGCAAGAGTTTTTTGTCAGAATGGGAAATTGTAGGGAACTGCAATGAATCGTCAAGAACTTTGTGTCCATGTTTCCCTATCACCTCTCTCCCCTTGGGCCTAAGTGCTTTTGAGTCCGCTCAGACCTCTGCAGAGTGAAATACACGTGAGTATGTAATAAAAGAAGAAAACTTTTGGGGGAATAAACCCTGTTGTCTATAAATATCAGTGTTTTGCTTTGCTAATATGAAAAACCCAGCAGAAACTGACATTGTCCAACTGACTAGCTTGTTAGCTTTTACCACTCAGTGGCTTTCTTTACTTTTCAACAAGCTCACACCAATATGACATATTTCTACTACAAGTAAGGAATATTTTACAAAACCTCACTTCCAAAAGTTAGAACTAACCCTTTATAAAGATTGATATTTGATGCTTCTTTATTTTTATTTGTCTGATAATATTTGTCTTATTACCATGACTAGAGATATTTCACAACAGCCAAATTGGCTGATAATGCCTGAAAAAAAATCTTGCCCTATCTCATTAAAATTATGGTAAAAGATGGTCATGACCTGGCAATGTTTTAACATTTTTGAAACGGCACCTTTTTTTTTTATTTTTTTATATTGCAATAAGAAACAAAGTTCACACCTACCAAGGACAAAACTGGTTTCTACATTAATAATCAGAAGTTTTTACCTACTAAAAATGTAAAAGCATTTGGTATGACTAAAATTTAGTCATACCAATTTTTATATGGTATGACTAAATACCATATAAAATGGTATTTTTATATAATTATGTGTTAAAAATAATAGTTTGTTTTTTGCATTGTCAGACAACTTCTGATGTCTTTTTAAAGTTGATTTTGTGTTTCAACTGGTTAGTCACCAACTTTCTGTTATGTAACCATTACCACAACTTTATGACACAAGGCAGGCCATTTTGCTTTCAGTGATGTACATTTAGAAAAAAATAATAATAAATGGACATCTATGCACACATCAAATGTTGAAATTATGAGGGAGAGGAACTCCATCCTACAAAAGGGAACTATATTCAAGATGGGACACCCACTTCTACAAATAGCAGCTAACTAAAATATAAAGTGAAAGGGGATAAGACGATTCTTTTTCATTTTTGGTTTGACATTAGGGGGACTAAATTTAAAAAAAATACACAGACATAATAAACAGACTGAAACAGTGGCAATAAAATGGGTTTAGGAAGCTGATGACAAATGAAATCCAGAGACGTTGGGATACATCACGAAATTTAGATGTTCAGATGGCAAAACAGAACACACAGCATACATATGGCATTCACATTTAGCAAAGGCTTATAACTCTTTTCATTGCTGTCTTTTTTTAATGCTCCAATAATTTTCCCATCAACACTGAATACTTCTTTGTCCCTACCAAAGGAAGTGTCTCCACTGCATCATGCTGTGGAAAATGTTCCACCATGTTGATTATGTGTTCATAGAGACAGACAGATTTTTTTTTACACATGGATGATGGCAAACTGCAAACAGAACTTCTTATGGCTTTCTTCATACCATCACAACCTTTTTGCCATAATTCTGTGGGCCAAATTTGTAGCATTTATGACTAATAGGTGTGTGTTCAAAAGATTATTCCAAGGTTTAGAATCTCTGGAGCTTCTGCAGCGTTACAATAGAGACTTTTTAATTTGTGCTCTCCTTTCATGGCCTTGGACTTCAGGTAGGCATGACATTTACAGTTAGGTGAATATCCAAAATAAGTACCTTAAAACACAATGTTTATTTGCTGTTTTGTTAACAAAAAAAAAAGTAAAATATCATCCGCCTTAGTCCAACAACCATGGTTGACTGAGAGAGCCAGAAAGTATGTATGTCTCAATCTCACAGTTCACATCCTATGCGCACAAATACACATACCATATCCTGTCATGGACAAATTCTTGCAGATTTTTATACATTCTTTTTTTTTTCAAAAATTAGTTGATCAATCAATCCTAATTAAGGATTATAGAGTAATGATGATGTTACACTATGCTGCATGTTTAGACATAATTATGCAATGTGGTGCTTGCAATTTAATCTGAAGTCTCCTGCAAATGAATAGCAGTAGAATGAATGACACATGAATGACTTGTTAATTATGCAAATGGAGTACTGCAGGAACCTAGTAAGTTGCGGGAACTCTGTCATCTTAAAAGGGTATGTTGAGTGTGATAATGTAGCGCCCTGGCAGTGCTCTCTTGATGTAATGACAGGTCAATTTGACTGGCTTTATGCTTTGCACCCTGGCTTCTTTCTCTGGCTGTGTTGAAGCTTCCCTTGTCACCTCTCCCTGCTACCCCCTTTTTTGTGTCTCTTGGACTTTGATTTCTCTTTTGTGGCGTTGGCTTTTTCACTGACACTTCCTAAGAATAAGAGATGCCACACCACCCCGACCCTTTCGCACCACACCAATGACCTCTGTCTCCTGCATGCATGACCCCTCACCTTAAAACTGACAGCTTGATTAATTGAAGAATGTTATGATTTATGAGTATCTTCTCAGCATGATTAACAAGGCAACAGGTGGCAAAAAACCAAACAGCTAGCAGAAAGATTTCTTATAAAAGGGGAAACAATGGTTGATTATTCTTAGAAACCATGTTTTTGTCCAACTCTGACATTCTGTTTGGTAAAGCCATAGATCATTTTGACTTTTTTGTTTAGCACTGCAGTTTGAATATTTCAAGGAAAGGTTTCTTTGTATGTAGCTAACCAGATTATACAGAGAGATGTCACCACCCTACAATGGTAGAAAGTAAAAAGATCATGCAGTGCTTGATTGACTCAGCAAAGGTTCTGTCATGGCCAAGAGAGACTGAGAACATGGAAGCTGGAGGAAAATACAGCTGAATTTCAAACAAGGAATAAGGATATTGCAATGTTGCCTGTGCATATCTATTAATGACCCTTACAACACAGGGTTACAAATGACAGCGTGTTAGTGTTTGACTCGGCACAGTAAAGAGTGTCATTTACAGACCAGCAACAGTGTCATTCGTGACACAGGGCCACATTCGGTTGTCTCACCAAAGCTTTACAGGTTAACACAGCTGACAGTTTCCCAGATAAGTCTGTCTTGTAGTCAAGACATTTAACTGCTTAATGGAAGTTGGTGGCCCAACTCAGGTGTCAAGGGGACAGCAATATTGAGGAGGTCACATGAGACCCGCTCATTGACTAAGTCAGTCACAGGGAATGACTATAGAGCTGGATAGCAGTCTCTTGACACAGTGTCACCAGCAAGACTGTCCAGCTGAGCAAAAGCGCATGGTAAGATGTGGCCTTTTCTTTTGACAAGGATTTGTTCTGACCTTAGCTCTAGGCTGTGACAACTGATGGATGACTGATGGTGCTGTTTCAGCAGTGTCAGAAGAAAGGGACCCCTGAAAGAGCATTCTGTGGACTCTCACTGATCTCTCTGATTGATCAATCTTAGGGTGGGAAAGGTGCTCATTCAGAGTTTATCTAAGCGATTATCTTTGTTATAGTTAAGTTCTGAGCAAGTATTTGTGTTCAATCATCGGTGACGCTGGTGTGATTGAGCCATACTAACTACTTCGTTACACTGAAAACAACACAAGAAGATTACATGCACACAATAGTGTACTGGTAGTACACTATTGTGCACCTTGGCTTTAAACCTTGTTTAAAACCAAGGTGAGCGGAAGCAGACATTTAAGAAAGTTTTAACTTGTGCTTTCCATGACATGGTGAGACATGTCTACAGTCTACGCAGTTGTGAGAGAGCCCTACTTTAAGCAGATAACAGGAAGGTGGAACTGAGCTGTTTTATGTTCTGATCTCTGTTTCTTGAAGCATGCAACACTTTAGAAGATCTTACAGTTAAAGCAAATATCTATCTGTAAAATATACATTTAAAAAGGGCTCTATTTGTTATGTTAGCTGCACAAACAATACTAACTCCTGATATTAGATGCTAAAGACAATGTAAAATTTGTGATCATTTTGTTTTGTTTAAAAATATGAATAAATCCACATCACAGCGACTGCTCTCTCTCTCACACTATGTAACAGTTCTGCTGCTTCTAGTATAATTGATTATTGGACATTAATGACAAGAATGCTATGAAAACATTTTCAGGGCTTTTGTATTTATTCTCAAAGTATTGTTCTGAGAGAAAAAATGGAATTTATTAAAATCAGCATTAGCAGGTAAAAGCTTCACAAAATTCTGATTGGTGGATATCTGCTCACGTTTTTTCTTTACACTGTTTTATTTAATTGAGTCACAAATTCCCCCAAAATGCAATCCTGAAATAACAGCTGTATCATAAGGTTAGTATGCCTTAGGCTCTGGGTTAAGAAATGTTTACATAGAACAGCCATCAATGAAAAATTAATTATCTGAGTGTCAGCAAAGGTTAATTTTGGTCAGAAGCCTTTTGATCTGAAGGAGCTGACCCCAGCAGTGCTTGACGCTGCACTCGTGCGTGGGTAAGGTGAGGCACACAGTGACCTGTGACATGGGCAGTGACAGTAGCGTAAACCGGGCCATGCTCCCAAGCTTCACTGCGCTTTGAAAGCTTAAGGGGCTCCCAACTCAGAGGAGCAGGAGCACAGCGCTGCTCCTGTGTCACCAGCCGGGGCCTATGATCAGTGGCTTCATCTTCAACAAACACTCCCCAGTCCTGCCACCCACCTTTGCTGTCTCCTAGAGACGATGCTACCCACCGCTGGTTACCCCATATGTTTGGGCTGCGCACAAGGTGGTTTCTCGGATACTGTGGTTGCTAATTATAAATTTAATTTGCATTTTAATTAGAATGGTGGAAAATTAAAGCCTGCCAGCTGGAGAAACTCAAAACACTTTCCCTTCCTCTTTCCTCTCCCTCCTTGTTTGGAGAGACCCTGTCCTGTACTCATTTGTACAAACATAGCGGCAGCACAATCAGAAGATGGGACACTGAGATTTTTACTGACTTTCTATATGCGATGAGGAAGTGGGCTCATTTGACAGATCACATAATGTAGTTACGATCTAAAAATTCTAATTCTAAATTCTAATGAGTTATCTAATATTTTCCTCTTTAGTAGTGTGATTAGTGAGGCAAGGTCCAAAACCCTGTCATGGTGATCAAATTGACTCACTTTTCACATGTTGGGAAGTAAGTGATCTGCTTGTGTGGGCTGGTAATATCATTCAGTTTTGGTCATTATTTTCCAATCTCCATAATTCGTCCCGATCTCAGTGTCTCTCCCCCATGGTCAATCTCATTCCCTCTCTCGCCTCCCACGGGCGTCCTTGCTCAATAATTGTCATTAATTGATTGACAGCTCTGATAGACCCAGCTAACCCCAGTTCTGCTCTCATGTCTATATTTTAAATGAGAGCTTGTACATTCACTGACCTTGTCTGCCCATCAGCTCTCAGCAAATGTGAAGCCAATCCAGAGAGTGTCTCACCTTAGCCAGCGAGACCATCCTAAATGGCTGTAATTGGTTTCTATCTTGATTCTATCTTGCGTGGAACTAAGCTTTGCATGGTAAATGGAAGTGCAAGTTTTGAGTAAACTCTTTGTATTAGATGCATATTGAAAGTTCCTGTAATTTTAGTTTTTTGTAAAGTTTTAAAGGAAGAAAAGTTTTATAAAATCTATAAAATACCCATATTTCTTATTACTTATGTAATTTAACCATGTTTCTATTAACTTTTTTGCTTTTTTTTTCTTCTGTGAAATACAGAAAAGCACATCCACAATTGAAGCTTACCCCTAAATGCCACACATATCATTTTTGATACAAGCATTTGAGTTTTACCTCTTTAAAAACTGTATTTTTATAATGCATACAAAATGTATTTTTTTAGTTATAATTACATTAATGTGAAAAGCTTATGTATCAACTATAATACCAAATCAGAAAAAATCAGCCAATGTTTTTTTTTTGTCAATTTTTTGAAAACCAACAAATAAGCAGTTTAATCTTTAAAAATTAGACTTTTTTTTCTCACAATTATTTTTTTGAAATTAGGTTTAAAAATAAATATTACATGTTTCACTTTGGCTGAATCTAGGATTTTTTAATATAAGAAAATTATATATAGCAACATATTTCCCCAATACAGGTAGTTTTTGAATAAGATGCAATCTTGCCTAAAGAGGTAGAAATTATCATTGCATTATTGAGTGAATTTTTTCCAGTAGGCAGCTGGACCACTGTTAACATTGTCCTAACAGTTTCCTTCTCTACAGTAATCCATGCATGTACTCTGTCACAGGAACATGCATCGTCTGACATTCTTCCAGGTTGTTTTGGTTTGGGAGGCTGCCAGCCCCAGTTTTGCACCTCTTTGCAGGCCCAGTTTGATGTGGTGTGAATAACATTCAGACATGGACACACGCCCTCATTAGCATTCATTCAGGGAAGCAATGCAGGACACCCTCTCCGCTCTGAGGGTGGCATTTGGCAAGGGCCTAATACACCTGGCAAAAAAGCACCCTTCATTCCCCAGTCCATCATCTGGTGTTCCAACACAAAAAAACTTTGTTTTCTGTATTACTGACTCTTACATAGCCCTCCACATTTACTAGCACTTCTGGTATAGATGTGTTCAAACTCTTAGAAATTAATCTTTTTATTTTAATAGCATAATCTCACACAAAGCCACATTTTAGTCTGTATATTTTTATAAAATAAAAATACACTTCACAAGTTATTTTGTAACATACCTTAAAATTGCTTTGAAATAAATCAAACTAAAGCATTTCTATTTTACTTTTTCAGTTGACTAAAGTGTCTAAACTTTTAATTTGTAATCCATGACTTCTTGGTCTATGCCTGACTCGATCTAGAGGCCCGATTCATGTCTTCATAATTCTGTTGTGATTACATGCTCGAGGTGGAATGTCAGAAAGAGCAGGCGCTTCTTAAAGAGACAAAGACCCAATTTCAAGGTAATGTGTTGCAAAGTCCATCCATCCATCCATCCATTTTCTGTTCACCCTTGTCCCTAATGGGGTCGGGAGTTGCTGGTGCCTATCTCCAGCTGCGTTCCGGGCGAGAGGCGGGGTTCACCCTGGACAGGTCGCCAGTCTGTTGTTGCAAAGTCAAATTTCTTTTTAGTGACGTTTGATTAACAGTGAACCCTCATTTTTCGCGGGGGTTACGTTCCAAAAAGAACCCGCGATAGGTGAAATCCGCAAAGTAGAAACCTTTAATTTTTTTTACAATGGGCAAAAAAATTCTTATAAACCGACATGCCACCATCGATTATGTTTGCAAACTTAAATTTGGCAAGCTGTTTTACGTACGTGTACATATTAAACTGCAACGTTATTGACACACAGGTAGAGAAGAAGCGGAGAGACTGTTTAGCCAATCAGAATGCGGAACACAATGCACCATGCAAATCCGCGAAGCAGCAAGACCGCGAAAGGTGAACCGCGATATAGCGAGGGATCACTGTATACAGCAACTGAAGATAACATAGTCACTTGATTGTACTATAAAATGGGACTTTATAAAATATGTAATACTCCCCCTTTAAGTTAAAAAAAAAAAAAAAGATGTGTTGACCAACATAGGTAGCTGCAAGAAAATAACTACTTATATAAACTTGAATCTATGGTAGGAGTTGCAATTAAAATATAAAAAAAGAAAAAGAAAGTAAACTGTTACTATTTGATGACACCTTGCACTGTCATGGGAGTGTTAAAGAAAAGAAAATCTCCTGTTATCTTTAGTAAAATATATTTATTTTGTACTTTAAAATAACTTTAAAAACTATAATTCATCTTTGAGTCTGTTTAATGGATATAGATCAGATAAAAAATAATAATAAAAGAATGAACATGTGTTGATCATGCCATCAATACAAGATATTTGAGGGTCCATAATAGTCTTCAGGGGCAGAACATTTAAGAACATTGTCAAAGAGGAATTCACACTGGCAACGGAGTCTTTGGTTTCTCAACTTGCTTATTTCTTTGGCTTAGAGTTAAAATGAAAGACCAGTCTTGGCTGTTTTTTATTGAAGACACCTTTAAGCTTCATCTTTGTGAATACTCAAATATTTGAGTGTATGAATTGGGTGTGATGAGGTGCAGAGACAGATATTTGAAGGGGATTTTAACTCATTTGAGCAATTACATGCTTAACTGGACCAAGATAATCTGTCATCCAAAGCTTGTGTGCTGGGGTCTCCCTCTCTTTTCCGATCCTCCACTCTCTCATACCCTCCTACATGGCAAAAGAGGAGCACAGAATAGTGGGATTTAGAGCACAAAAGCTTTCCCTGAATGGAATGAAGGCCTTGGAGAAATTAATTGCTTCTAACAAACAGCATGACTGCTAGCATGTCTTGTGTTCCTTTCTTATTAGCCACCAGAGGTACAGGGGTGGGTGACAGGTCTGCAAAGGTCCAACCTGCAAATGAGGGAAGCAGCCCACAGGAGTATTCATTCACCAATTGCTTACTTTTCATTCGCTTTAGGTGATGCTTAAGTGTAAAAAAAAAAAAAATGCAATGCTAAGTACAAACTAATCTAATATTAATAATTTTAAGGAACAAATGGCCGCATGCCACACAATAAAATAATTTATTTTCCATTTCAATTACTGCATCAGAACTTACATTTAACTGAAAAAATTAACATTATGTGTGTCTTTTTGAATTGTATGTGTTTGGATAATCTTTTCTCACTGATTCACTACAACATTGGTATTTCATTCTTCAAACATAAACAACCAACTTCCCCCATTGACGGGAAATTGTCTGCTACAATTAATTAACTGTATAGATTTGGAGAACATTCAGGGTACCATTAGCAAGGGCAGTGATGGGATTTACTCTTGTGAGGGTGTGTGGCATATTTGCTCCACTTCTGTTCTCCACTTGCTCCCACTCCCACTTGTCACCATTCTGTCTGCCACCACCAGCGTGGCATCTATCATCCGCCACAGACGCCGCGGCACCCCACAAAAGGAGGCTGGAGCGTGCACAAAGACATTAGCATTTTTGCATCTCATTAAGGTTTATAATTGCATGCCTGTGTAAGCGTCTCGCTCTCCATTATCTCGCGTAATTTTATCAGTGACGTTTGAGACGTGTGTTTAAATGTCAATTGTTGACTACAAAAAAGGAGTGACCTTTGTGGAGTCATTGCGCTCTCTATTTCTCTCCTCCATCCCCTGCTTGGTCTTCATCTCTTCTCTTTCTGCCTCTCTGCTTGTGGCCTTATCTGCTTCTTGTCTCCTTTGACTGTTATTCTGCCAGTGCAGTATGTTGACTAGCCCAGTCATCCTTTGCTTATCACTTTTTGTGACAACAGTTGACATGAGTGATGTAAATCAGGTTCTTTAAAAGAATACCAGCTCTAAATAAAACTCATATTAAAGATCCTCAACAAAGACATCTCATTAGTGGCAAATGTTGAAATGTTGAAAAGCACAACTTTTCAAGGAATGAGAAGTAAGTTTAAAGTTGGCTTTTTCAGCATCCCACCTGAATCTCCTCAAAAGAAAAACCCTGGAAAAAAAATATTTTTTTGTTTTTGTTTTGTGTGTGTGTGTCATTCTGAACTAATGATATGAGCCAGTTACTGGTTCTATGATATACCAAGGTTGTTGTGGTTTTAAAACCAATTACATTTTTCCATTACTCTGCAAAACTGCTACTTTGGTTCAAAGTACTTTAGAAAGTTGACTATGGCTTATTAAAGCCATAGTCAACCGGCTTTAGAAAGCCAGTTGAAGGAGCGTAATAAGCACAAAGGAGCGTAATAAGCAATCACACCAGCCCATGTATAAATAGGGGCACATGGCTTTGATCACAGCCATTTTTTTTAGCTATGTGATTGCATAGCTTTGATTGATTTGATTTGATTGGATTTTCCTTTGCTTTTCCTTCCCTTCTTATACTTCATTGTCCTCCTTTACCTCCCCCTTTCTCCTAGTTGGTAAAGTCCAATGGTGCCTGGATTCACTGGATTTGAGCTGAAAATCTGACCAGTCATATCATTCAGAAGAATATCTGGCCCCAAGTGACAAATATTTCCATTTAACACAGAGAGGAGGTGCAGTTTTCTGGTGAGAATGTATATATGGATGGATGAAGCGCATTTTACCACTTACCATGATGAGTTTATGGGCCTGCAAATTCATGTGCAAATTCTGCGATCAGAACTATGTTCTCTCTTGATTAAAATGTGCTGTTGTGATTGCTTAACTCCCTTCTTAAGGTTTTTTAGCAGCATTGTGACCCCACAGTCAACTAAGACCACAGCAGATCTTAATGCTCAGTTTAGATTTTTTTTTGCTGAGATACAATTAAATACAATATTACTACTAAGTAATTGGGACTGCAATCAAACTTCTCTGTCAATAGTTTACAAACCCAAAGCGGCACATTCTGCGTTACGAAGAATGTAGTAACGCAGTAGTGCACGGTTTATTAGGGTAACAATGGATGCCACCTATTTATTCTAAAATTATTAAGCTGACAATACTGTCACTAGATCATAACAAGGTGAAGTACATAAATGAAAGAGAAAGCACAACTAATAGCAGTGGCCATTCGTGGAGTATTTTCTGTGTCTGGCTTTTCCTGGTGCAGAATTATTAGGCATGTCTTATGTCCATTGTGCAAAATACGACATGACCATTCAGACTGCAAACACTCTCAAAATTTTTGCTGCAGTCTGAGCATCCCAATTCCGATCTTAAACTCTTCTAATGAAATTCCTTTATGCAGTTTGTAAGTTTCTTTAAAAAATAAAAAATTATATATAAAAAAAACTTCCTTCTTGTATCTATTTTGCAGCATAGCATATTAACCTGTCTACATTTTATTATGTAAATTTAAATTACAGATATTAGTAAATGGCAAAACATTTAGTTGCTTTTAAGCATACTGTTTTTCATTCATAGAAAGAACAAAAAATTAAGAAAATATCACCCAGGAAAATCTAACGCAGCTTACATCATTTCTAAAAGCATTTGAAGAATGCAATTATATTTATTTTCCTCCTGTTTTGTAGACTGTTTAATCTCCTCATTATATGAAAGGTCAGTTCTTGTTTTTCACCTGAAAAATTAATAATAAATGGAATGAGGATTGCATTCTTCATTATCCCCGAATACCTATTGGAGTTATTTTTGAGCTGAATGATTTTATAGTCAGATTGTGGTCACTGCAGTGTACTTTATCCAGTCCAGCTTAATTTACAGTCGGGTATTATAAAAATGTTTGATGCCACAGCAGACTGAACAGACACACAATTAGCTGACAACCAGAGGAACCACAGTCTTTAAGAGTTTTATCAAACTACTTGCACCTTCTAATTAGAGAATCAACAACCCACCAGGATACAGTTTCATTTGATCTGATATGGAGCAGAAAATCTCCCTATTAGGATACTCCTCCCCATGAATATGACAGTAATTGCAGTCTCACTCTGTTTCTCTTGTGCTTCTCTGGCTGAACACATTTAGCGAATTTACCTCACACTGTAGGTTATTATTGTGCCATACAGTCTGGGGAATCAAATAAATCACTTAGGTTATCTTATTAATTAAGTCAAAAATAAATGTGCTGGAGCTAATTTATTCCTTCCAAATACCAGGGGATCTCCCACAGCAACTAATGGCAGAGTCTGACATTTTATATTCTTAACAAATAACCTGAAGTAATTCGTTTAGATTTTTTTTTTTCCAATTAGAGATGCTTCCTTGGTGCCTATAACTGAAATACACAAGAGTTTGTATTGTGTGAAATACAGAAATACACCCGTACTCCTAGCATTGGCTTAATTATGAGTCAAGCTTTCACATGAAAATCTTGTGATGACAGTTGTATCAAAACACTTGAAGTTGTGAAAGTTTTTGCAGTTTATTAAAAAAAAAAAAAAACGGGACCAAAAATTACAGAAATATTTATAAAAGTAAGACTGAGATCTTTGATACAAGAACATGTTTTATTACTTGAGCACAATTTTTTAGCCAAGTCAATTTATTATTATTTTTTCTGTCTATAAACACATTAGTAAGATTCTACAGTAACGGCCCAAAGCTGGCAATAGGCTCTGGAGTAACTAAGGACTTGGGCATATGAAGGCTCTGAACTTCAGTGCCCCTGCCTTCAACAACCCCTCTGGCCCTCAGTGGAATAACACCCAATCTGTAGCTCTTGAGGCTCTGACAATGCCTCCTTTATATGGCCTGTGGGCATGTGAAGGCCCCCAAGCCAGCAGTGCTTATCTGACCCTAACCTTGGCGTATGGTGACCTTGACCCACACCTCACCCCTTCTTCATCCTCGGGCCTACATCTGTTCCCTTCCCTGGGACACCCAAGTAGTTAGTGATATTGAAACATCACCTTGGGGCTCCATTTGTTTTCTCAGGAGAGGTCAGTAGAGGGTTGTCATTAGGACTGAACTTGATCCTCTGTTTCCTCATAAATTGGTCCATCCATGCAAGGAGTGAGCACACTGTAAATAATGGACATATAATGCTAACATGAAACGGAATCTGCAAAACCGATACTTTACCTTTCTATGTATCATAGATCGATTCATCCACAACAATAGTTTGTAATTGTGGCAGTGTAAATCTGCAGAGCCAAAGACGTGTTGAGCACCAAAGTCCTCTTTAAGACAATGGTGGGTGATCTTTTCTAACCTTTTTAAAACATAGCAGTTAAACCCAGGTTCGAATGACATACATATACAATAAATCAAACTGCAGTGTTATTTTCAGTGATGTCATTTGAGCAATATCTTGATTGGAATGCTCCTTGTTATTGTGGCTTGCTTTTTAGCAGTTCAGTAAATTGGCTGACCTTTTTGGGAGTCTTCCTTTTGTTCTCTGCCAAAACAACCGTCCTTGCCTCACAGCTACACTATGGCATGTGATGCTCATATAAATATTAATAAAGATCCACCTGACAGTGTCCAGTTTTAATGGACACTACCACACTACCCCTGATAATTGACTGGATAGGCCGTAAACACCTCTCAAGGCGGGTCTTTATCTTTGTAGGGAATTACTTTTAAACACTGATCCGACAAGGCTTGTCTTCTTTGTTGCACAGATCAAATTCATGCCAGATGCTATAGAGGAAATATATCTGTGAAAAATTATGGCAGAAAAAAAGAAGTCTTCATGGTGGTGTCATGTTCTCTAAGTACATGAAAATGTATTTTCCAGCTCTGTCAGTCCCATGGTATCATATCGCACAGAAGTCAAGGGGAGGCTAAAGGTTACTACTCTGAAACATGGCATTGATCCTAACACCTGACAGCATATCACAGTGTTTCTTGTTTGTTCTTGTCTGTAATTATTGTCTGCAAAAAGTTCTAAAAAAAGACAAACTTACAGCATGCATCATTCTAACCAAAGTTTCTTGTGTTATCAAAGACAGCAGTTTGAGCTAAATTATTATTATTATTATTGTTATTACTTAATTTGTCTGTTTCACCTGTCCAGACATAAGGTTGAAACTAAAGGTTCAGTTGAGACTGTTTCCTCTGCATATCATAAATCAGACCTAACTGACATTTTTTTTTTAAAGAAAATGAATATCCACCCCCTCTCTTTGGAAGAGCCTTAGTATTTGTATGGCCAATGTGACCTTTCTCCACACCCTCTCAGATTAGGTGTACGACACAGAAAATTGTGCTCTTGCCGCAGTCCATAAATCATACAAAGCCATTTTTTTCCTTTAAAGAGGTATGTAAATACCAATGTACTAGCAAGGTAAACAACACCAACCCTGATACAAATGGCTTTAAAATTGAAGAAAAGCACCTTATTTTTCAGCTGAAATTGCTTTTGAAACCCAGTTCTGGCACATGGGATGAAGGAGCCATGAAATGATTTGTGCTTGGGGAATAGAAATAGGTTGATGATAACCATACTCGACACAGTTCCTGTGTTGGGGAGTTCTAACAATGATCAAAGATATCATTGTTGCACATTATCCCCCCATGCAGACCCCAAATGCATCTGTATCTGAAGTGACATCCACCCACATGTACTCAGAGTGTATTTTGTTCAAGGGAACAAAGGCCCTCCACCATAGTACAGCCAAGGGTTGAGCTTTATCACTCAGTTTTTCTGTGGGCCTTACAAGCCTTTAAAGAACTAGAGCTAAATATTGTTTGAACTATTATATAAAAAAATATTTTTGAAGCTAATAAATCTCCATAATGCATACTAATTCCTCAAGACATTGTGTTATTTGATCTGCATTTAAGAAACAGGTCAGGAATTGACTGCCTGTGTTCAGGTCATTCAATCAAACAATTAAGTGTCATTAACAGACTTGAGTCCATGGCTACACATACAATATACTGTGCACAAAATTATTAGACAGTTCTTATTTTTGAGGAATGTTTTCATTAATCACCAACTACGATGCTCTTGGATAAACCAAAATGTTAATAAACCTCAACAAGTGAGAATAAGAAGCAACTCAAAACTTTCAGATAAACTTATGGACATTCCAACAACCGTAAAAAACCAATGCAGAATGTGAAAAGATGTACTCAACAAATGCAGAGACAGCTATTTATTCATATTTTAATTTGATTATTTGGATTTTATCAATACATTCTGGAACATCTGGCCCTTTGAGGACATTCATGATCTTTATATGGTGCAAAATGAAAACGAGTTTGAGTCCCATGCTAAGACCTGCTTTCATTGTTGAAGTGTGGCTGCCATCCAGAAGAGGGCACTGTTGGTCATATTTAAGCTTTTGGAACCAGATACAGAAATAAAGATGACGGAAGTATCCCAAAATAGGAAAGAGAAACCGTCAAAAAGGAGTTTAACGTGGGATGCAAAATTAACTTTTGCAGTCCTGTTTTGAAATACAAACACTTGACAAGCTCCTTAAGTTTCAGCTTAATAGCTTCTCTACCAAAAATTATTGATGTGCTGCGAAGGCGAAGATGTGATGACAGAAAAGTGGAGGACATGACGCAGAAAAATTGCAGCATGAAAAAGATATGATGGCAATATGTATGGTTGATTTTAAGGGCTGTCGTGAGTTAATGCGATTCATGGAGAGAAGTTTTAACATTGTTCCAACAGCAATCATAACTCCTGATTAAAGGGGTACTACGACAAGAAGGTAGTTGAATTGAAATCACGACTAACGGCACAGAGCGTTGTACCCCACCGCTCGCCCAGTGACTGCTGGAGATAGATACCAGCAACCCTACGAGGAGAAGTAGGGATAGTTAATGGATGAGTGGATTTGATCAGTAATAAAATGACCGAGGTATTTCACTTTTTTATAAACTTCAAGAATAAATCCACTCTAAGTGGAGAGGAACACAGAAAAACCTTTTCAGAACAATCTGGTAATCCCTTAAATCAAATCCATCTTCCACACTTGGCAATGGTTTAAAGGTAAGGTTGGCAAACATTTTTCTTTTTTTTTTTTCTTTTTTTTATCTTCTGGATTTGTATGGGATAAAAATGGAAAAGGAACACCAGTGATTCCTTTGCATGATGATGTTATATTTGGGTCTGCAGAAGTTACAAATTTCTGTCACATAATGTTATTTATTTGTTTTTTTAGGTATTCAGTATTAAGGTTTGGGATGCTATTATCATCGTATCATAAACTTTTAAAAATCCTGTTTCAAAATTGCAAAATCATTACACTATGTATCTTCTTTACTGAGATATCATAGATTTTTAGATATAAGCAGTATCAAGTAACACAGCAGTACCCCTTCGAGTTGTTGGCAATATTTAGGTTTTGCTATTTTATTGCTAAAATTTCTCATCTTATCTAATGAGTTTGATTCATAGCAACACCTTTAGTAATAATAAATATGTTAAATTACTTAAGCAGTTTTTGTTTTTCTCTGTTAAATAGAATTTATTTATTTTTCTTTCTTCAATTTTGGCATTCCTGCTGTGATACTGAATAACAACAGTATTTTTGCTGTATGTTATTATATCTCTAGAATCTCTTATGGGCAAAATTATTCGTTATAATGCAGTATTTACTATAATTCCCCTTTCTTTTTTGCCCAGTTGCTATCTTGCATGCGTGTCTCAAGTAGATCTGCAGGACTCAAGCCGTGACGGCCAAAGTGACAGCCAATTCCCAACATCTGGTACAAGCTGGTGCTGTCCGTAGCATTGCAGAGATTGCAGCATATCTGTGGTGAATGTTGCTTGGCAGCTCATGCCTTCTGACTGTCAAAGAATTATCCCCATCGTGTTCTAAGCAGAGCCGGTAGAGAGCACACTGTTTCATTTCAGCATGGTGGACCACTGATGCCTGCAGTAGATCCTCTGTTATCTAATCAAACAGCACCGGTCAGTTATGATGCCAGCTTCCTAAATCCACAGCCGTCTGTAAAGCCGTGGGGGAAGATTAACCGCTACTGCGCCAATGTCCTACATTCAAAGACTTCCTCTTAAGATCTCCCTTTCTGGAGAGTACAGTTATCCATACAAGCAAACACACAGAGATACATGCAGACATACAGCCTAAAGTAAGAGTCCTTCAAGCTGTAATGGGCTATCACAAAGACCACACAGCTTGCGTTTTGGAAGAAAACCTGATGCTTTGTAAACGCTCTTTGTCTGTAACCACAAGAATATCTCAAAGAAGCTTGAGTCTTTGCCATTGTTGAGCTTTGCAGGATGTGTTGTTTTACCAGATAGGTATCTAAGATGCTCCCATCAGTAAAAACGACAAAAACAAAGAAAGATGGCACAAAAAACATTATCCTTTCTGTCCTACAGTCCACAGGAGCCCTAATAAGCCCCCCTGCTCCACAGTTGCCCTGCTGTGTGGCTCAACTTTATTATAACTTAAGAATCTGAAGCTGTCCTATAGCAAGGGAAGAGCTCTGGGCACTTTTTTAATATTTATATCACAGTCTGCTGTGGCAGTAATGATATTAGGGAGCTGACGGAATTCTCCACCCAGCTGGACATGTTAATTGAGAAGCCAGGATTTAAAGGCAAAGTTCACATTTGTGCAGATGGTGTGACAATGCAAGATGGCAGCACTGGGTCAGAGTCATTTCCAAGCTATACCTTAATGGCAGCATTTTTTCCTCTCTTTCCCATTTTCCCCCTCAAATTTGACACATACTAATCCCTGAGGTCCAAAGAAGTCTTTGGGGCAACTCTCTGTGCCTCAATGCCCTTGACAAGATGAAGTCCATTAGTTAGACTTGGTACAATAGTAAAATGGTCTTCTCCTTCTTCTTTTTGATATGTGGATAGAATGGATAATTCATTTGCTTCATTTTCCATCCAAGGAGGCAAAAAAGAAAAAAAAAAGAACATTTTTTTACTTTTATTTTGTGCTAATCATGAACAGGGATCAAACTGTCTGGAAAGCCATTTGTATTTATTTTGGAATAATTATGTCAATAAAATAGAGAACAAAAAAAATTGTTTCCATACTTTTTTACTCATTCCTTAAAACTTGTATCCATCCATCCACACACACACCCACGCATCCCTCCATAATTGTTGCCATTACCCACCCTTTCACCCATCTGTCTATCTATTTCTTCTTTTTTAATTTCTTCTTTTCTTACTTTTGTGTGTCTTTTATTTCTTCCTCTCTCTGTGTCATTTTTCACAAATTGTGGTTTTTGGATAATGCATATTAAATTTAGGCATTCTGAATTATCTTAGCAAAACAAGGCAATAGATGATGGAGAACCCTGGAAATTTTAACCTAACAAAGTATAGAATTTGGACAGTGTTAAGGAACCCTTAAATTCATTTTATAGACTAACCTCAAAGGCTACTGAATTGAGTTAATTTGTTATAAAAAGAAATGAACAGTAGGTCACAGCATTGTATATATGGTTGCTTTGTGGAACTTTACCTGAAAGGTACATGCATTTCAGTAACAAGAAGCAATTTCACTGAAGTCATTAGCCGCAGGGCTCGACTTTATCTCCTGCAAATACTTGTCCCCTCATTTGGGGACCTGTCTTTATAAATTATATGCAGCATTGTGCGGTCCTAATGTTGCAATAAATCAACAGTATTTTATGACAACAAATGGTAATGTTATATTCAAAATAGATCCTAAATAGATTACAAAAGCAAAGTTTCAACAATATCCTCTTTAGTTTAAACCATTGAAAGTCTGACTTACGGGATGAAATTTATACTGTTGATTCACATGTCTACATTAAATTAGAGTAACTTAGAGTGACTTCTCCTCTCACTCAGCATAGACCGGAAAGCAGGTGTCTGCTTAATAATTTGGTCAAAGATCATCGAGTTAAAGGTTGAGGCTGGGGGCAGAGAGGAGCCAGGGTCATCCTATTGGTAGGGAGGTGGTGAGACATGATCTCCTCAAGTCTGGAACAGCCAAACCCCAAGGTCATCCATTAGTGCTCCAGCACATTGGTGCTGGAAGACCCACAATAAATTTACTGTGCACCCTTAACCCTTTTAATACTCACTGTGACCCAGATGAGGAGATCAGCTCCCTTAGGGAGGGGCACATTACATTATTAGCACTGTGCATCCATTGACAGCTATTATGTGTTATGGGTGATTTCATACTGTAAATACTTCAACACAAATGCTAGACAATAATGGGTATTACAATATGCTCTTTTGTACAATTGTATTCAGTTTCAAGTTTGGTATATATATGTGTATATATTTCCTGGATAAATCTTTTGTCCTTTGTCCCTGAGATTACATCTTTAATTTGAATTATTGCAAATATTTTAATATATTCCCCCAACCATCTGTGATCACATTCAGAAAAGCACAAGATACTATCTAGTCAGTTTATCTAAAATAATAATTATTGCCATTATCAGATATTTCAAAGAACAAATCCTTTAATGCAGCGTTGTTCTTTTTACAAGAAAAGGTGATGCCAGAAGGTAGAGCAAGAATGAAATGTCAACAGTGTCAACCACTCCCTTTAAATAGGACTCTCCTATGATCCTTTGCTATGGTGCTCGGTCAAACCTTTCCATGTGTCAGGGCCGGGCGTCAGAGAAAGAAATTAAAGTGACACAGTGTTGACAGAAAGAAAAGACATTCCAGTTCTCACCCCTCTTTGGACGATGAGGGAGCCGTCACCTCGGCTCAGACACGGGCACTAATGAATCAAGCAACACCTTAACTTCTCGGGTGCAGGGGACTTTTGGCTGGGGGGCACCCATGTAGTGTCACTGATAATGGGATCCTGTATCGGACTGCTGTTGATTTGATGTCTACCTCAACCTCTCCCTTGGCCTGACATTTTGACACGACTTAATTTTGTCTCCTGCTCATAAAGACATCTAGTCAGAAGGTGTTGCACAAGTGTTAGATCCTCATCTTTGCAGTGGTTCCTACCCCCTATGTATAGATTGCAACCTAAATATATGTTGTTTTTTTTCTTTTAGTAAAAAGACTTATGCTGTTATTATTATCAAGATAAGTGTTGTTGAGTTAAAGCATGCTATGTTTTTAGGAAGGGTAAAATATTTAATTTGCTGTACTCTTTAGGAATTTTGCTATGGTACCCAAAAGCTGCACAATATATTGCGCATTTATAGTTGCAACGCTAACAATGTATGCAATATGCGTACTGTCCTGTCATTATCATAGGATAATGACAGGACTGGTACTGATGAACAACACATTCATCAGTATTGTTGCTTGCTTTCCTCATATCATATAGCTCATGATAATAAAAAATACTATTACATTGGATTGTTTTAATATTTTGCCAGTTTACAATTTCAGTGTTTAATGCATCATGCCAAAATATTTTCTCATCTGAGATGTTGATCTCTTGAGCTTTTCCAGATTTAAAATTCTAAACCCTTTCCTTTCTAGACCTTTTTAGTTCAGGTGGGCTCCCATGTCTCACTAGGTTTGTAGTTGGCTCATGTTCTGTCTATTTTCAAATGATGAATTGGAACAGTCCTCTGTCGGATGCTAAGTGCTTGGAATATTCTTTTATTATGTGCTTTAAACTCCTGTGCAACATTAACCCTGAACTGTCTGATTTTTCCCCGTTTTTTATTATGCTAAACAGGCATCCCAGGACTTCACAGAACAGTTCTACCTAAACCGAGATACACGTGGAATTAATTTACAAGTGAGCCAACTTTAGAAGGCAATTGGTTAGACTGGATTTTTAAATGCATATTTAAAAATGCATTTTTAAATATGCATTTCTGGCTAAATTTTGCCCTAGCGTCACAATTACATATAAATTTGTGTATATCATAAAACTCAATAAATACATTTCATATGTCATATGGCAAAATTTGAAAACATAAGATGGTATGTAAAGCTTCACATGACAATGGAAAATTACCTCTAAACATTTCAGTGAACATAGAGAATTTTCATTTTAACCACATTCCTTTGTAAAAGTTAAGTTTTTTCTTTCCAAAACCTCATGTCTAGAGAAACAAATAACATTAGTATGCCATTACACTTATTTTGTAAAGCAGGTGGTCATTATTATTTTTTATTCATTCATAGTTAACTGACTCACTGTATCCTCTTTACTGCCTAACTGTATCCTCTTTACCCCATTTGAAACAGTTTTTCATTTAGCACATCCTCCCAACAAACACACATTGCACACCCCCGACGTTTCCCTACGTGCAGTGCTGGTGGTGACCTGTGCTCTCACTGTTCCATCTCCATAACATGCAGCCAGCCTTTCACAGCAGCAGCTCTGCAGCAACAATCACACACTCACTCATGCCTAAAAAAAAGACCTTTTGCTTCCTTTGCCAACCAATTAAGAGCCATCTGGGCTTGGTTGCAGTAAGAAAGCTATTACAATATTATCAAATCTTTTCAAATTTTTTGCTACATTTTTGACTGGGTTACTTAGATGTGTTTAAAAGTGATGTAAATGGTTTTTAAAAAATAATTCCATACAAAATGCCTGTGTCTCCAACAATAGATAACGAAAGAGTAGTTTGCACAGATCCGGTGGAGAGCACAGCACAGCTTAAAAACATGAGAGAGCCAGCTTCGCTTTTGGAAACTGTGTGATTTCTGATGAACTTGAGGTCACGGATTCCCAGTGGCAGCATAGGGTAGGGAATGAAGAGCAGCAGGGTTCAAGCCCCGAGTCACTGGAGCTTCAGAAGTGGCCGGCCAGCTTTTTCCCAGGAGATGACGATGGCGACAGATTCAGTGGTGTTTTCGCAAGGTCCACTGAACCCTACAGCAAAGGCTCTAACTTTGAGGCTGCAGCAGCAGCACTGTTCTCATCTTCAATCCACAGAACACCAAAAGAAGGGGTAGTGTTCTGCAACCTCAGGGTGGCATTGCCAAACTTCATATAGAGTCTGGAGTGGATGTCAGACCCCTGACATGCACTGTAACGGTTCATTTCCCAATTGCAGAGAGGTGCTGAACCACTTCGTTGTCAAGCAGGGTTTATTAAGAACAGAGATATGAATAGAACTCCACCCTTTCTGTGTTCCCCTCCTTTTCAGTCTAACTATGATAAAAGGCGTACTTACCCCTAATCAAAATGGCAGGCCCACAGGCATGGCATGGCCCAGCTGTGGCCCTAGCTCAGCACTACTCCTCTCCCCTTACATTGTTCTGGGCAGCATATCCGAGAGTTCTTGCTGTGCTGTGTACTTAACTGAGGTCAAGGTTGTCATTGTCTGAGCCTTGTTGGCATTAAGGCCTCGACTGATAATAGGACTCCATTTCAAACCTTCAGCTTTTAGCACTCACTAAGAGTTAACCTCTGTGGAGACTATGCAATTGACCACCTGCAAATGTAACTCTATGCAGGGAGTGGGTTTAACTGAGCACACATTATGACTTTTTCTACCACATGAATGCTTTCTTTTTCTTTGTTTTTAGGAATAGCAATTATTTGTAAATAGATTACTTTTGCAATATGTTTTATTGGGGGTCTTAACAAGCTACCACTTTCATCAGAAAGTCAGTATCCTGATTTTATAAAGGTTAATGGTTTCAAGCGTATTAAAACATAAATTGAACATTTAAAGTATACTTTAGCCTCTGGACTTTTTTTGCCATAATTTCACTTTAAGAACTTGTGCAATATCTCTATATGCAGTGCTTTGCAAAAACATGCATACTTATATGATTGACAAAGGACAACATAGTTGTGAAATAGACATATATGTGATTTTCATTGTTTTTTTCAAATAAAATATGAAAACTAAGATATGTATTTAACTATTTATCCTGAGTATAAAGTCAGTGATCAAATATTGTACCAGGTAAAATAAACATTAAAGGCAGTAAATAAGCATACTTTGAAGTATATTCGAATATTTGCAGCTACAAATCTTCGGGGTAAGTCTCCATGTTTTTTAACAACATTAATATTTCTGCACGCTCTTTTTTCCAAACTGGCACAGGTTCAGCTAAAACATATGGGGAACCTTACTTAACATCAATTTTAGAGACTTGTTGCACAATTTTGGTATGACTTGGATTAGGACTTTTCTTGTCTTTTCTAATGCACAAATAAGATCTAAACCATTCAACTGTTTATTTTTTTTGGATTGTTTGGGATTGTTATCCTGCTTTAATGCAGCCCTTCAAGTAAAGAAAGCATTCCCTTAGCATAATGTTGCAACCTCTATATTTTCTGTGACACAGTGGTTTGTATGTAGGCCCAAAGCATAGCCTGTCTTCTATGTTTGTTTACAGAAGATGGATCAAACCATGGTCTTTGGGACATTTAAATGTTAGAATATTGTTTTATAACCTAAAACTGCTTTGAACTCCTCTCACAGTGCCATCCCTGATATACTTGCTCTGTCCCTTGAACTTCATGCTTGTTCACTAATGGTTTCTAACAAACCTTTGAAGCTTTCACAGAACAGATGTATTAATACTGAGAATGACATAAACACAGGCATAATGTATTGACAGGTGCTGGTGGCATTGGACTTTACTTTGGAGCCTAATAGTAAAGGGATCTGAGTATAAATGCAGGGCACACTTTTTATTTGCAAAAAAAAAAAAAAAAAAACTGTATGGAATTTGCCTTGCATTTCACAAATCTGCACTACTTTGTGTTGATCTGTCACATAAATACCAAATAAATACATAAAGTTTGTTGTTATAATTTGATGAACATAGAAACAAGTTTGAATTCCTCTGCAAGGCACATATTGGAAAATTGATTTTGATAAGCACTCTCAAATGGATTCTAGGGAGAAAATCACACCAGGAGATGAGTCTTTGTGGTCGTTTAGACTTAATTTCTTAAGCTAAATTCTCTTGTCTTCAGTCCACCAACACTTATGTGGAAATTATGTGGTATAATATTCCAAAAGTTTGGAAAAAATCTATCCGTACCCCCTCTTGTGCCTTCTGTTTTTATCATTCTTTTGCGCTACCAGTCATCTACGTTTGTGTGTTACATAAATAAATACACACTCACACACCAACATGCATACAAGCATTCATGCACAACCACTCTTAAAACCAGCTTTCCCCTTAGCAATTTTGTCAGAAGTTGACAATGTCTTGATTTAGTTGTCTGGCTGTTCCGGCCAGTTTTCCCTGCTGTGCTAATGTGAACAGGACATCCCGCTGGGCACCAAAGAATACCACTTCACGGCAGCCGCATAGCTGGCAGCTTTTATTTATGGCACTACCGAAATGAATGGGTATTAGTGTCCAAACATTTCACCATGCTCCTGCAGCCACACACAAAAGCCGCTGATTTCCAGCAAATCTCCACTTATTTTATTCAAGAAAGACTAAAGCTGGGGACAGGGAAGGAGAGCGACAGACAGAAAAGAGAGGGAAAGAGAAAACATTTATAATGACTTAAAAGACCTCAAAAGAAGAATGGGAATTGTGCTTGAAAAGGATTTATGAGACTGAAATCGAAAAGGGGAAAATAGTCCCCCTATTTCATTGCATTTTTGTCGGAGTTGAAAATGGAAAATATCTATATCCCTCAAATGACTCAACCTTAAGTGCTTATATTCACAACAACCTCGCTTCCTCCCCAATCACCCAGTTTTCAGATGCTGCTTTCTTCCTGGTATTGTACTTTGTAGCACTGCACCAAGAATATTGCAATTTTATCATTGCTGAAAGAACCAGTTGAAAGTATCTTCACAATTCTTTTTTTTTTTTTTTTTTCAGTTCAGACGTTCAATGTAGCTGCTGTCTTGTTAACTGATGAATTTTCAGTGGTAGAAATGCAGACCCTTTTCGGTTCATCTAGAGGGAGAGGCCGAGGCAGGGCATGATCTCGGAGCAGTGACACATTTTGCCTTGGTTTCTGTGTCCTGCCGTCTGTCTCTCGCGCCTTCTGTCCCTGTGTCTCACCTTCCTGCTTTTCATATGTCATTTCTGCCCTTCTGCAAACACACTCTGGTGACATTTTGAAAAACTCTGGCATTCACCCTCAATATAGATTCTTGTTGATTATAGCTTTCTGTCTGTGAAGATTGCACGTATTATTGACTTTGCAATCCCATGACTATTTGCACGGCTCTTTCCTTCCCTTCTGCATCTTGCGGTAGTCCAGTAATAATATCCCCCTGGTTTCTCATAACCACTTTTCATTATGCTTTCTTTTCTATGTTTTCTTTTTTTCCACTTATTCCATATATATCACTAATCCCCTCTGGCCGTGACCCTTTCTTTATGCCAGCAGAGATCAGAGTTTCTGCAAAGCTTCGGTCACTGATGTCATTAAGATTGGGATCTGATACACTACATGTCCATTGGTTAAATGCCCCTGGCCTGAACTCCACATTGTCCCTTAATTCCAAGCGGCAGCTCTGTTTCACTTGGTGCATAATAGCCAATAGGTTAAAGTTCTGCTCCTTTTGCTTTGAATTTACATCTTTCACAGGCCCCAGTCTCCTGTTCTGAGCTGGCATTTTCTTTTACCTCCTTTCATTTTCTTGTGAGCCTCATTGCCTGCAGGCGGCATGGCCGTTTGTGCCGTAGTTTTTTTCTTGTCAGTCTCCCACATCCAGGCATCTTTTTGGAGGGTCAGAGGAGAGCAACTTGACTTAACAGGTCAACGCAAGTGGGTTCCACCTTTCTCCAGAGGGGAAGCCACGGAGCCCTCCATTAGAAACTGACCTCTACGTTGCATGGGTCTGGCCTCAGCCAGGGTATCGCATGGGTCTGCCGGAGACAGGCTGCTCATTAAAGCCTGCTGCTCGTAGCAGGATTAGGTCTTTTCATGGTTTATCCTCTTTGCTGACGACTGACAATGGACACAGCTAGCTGCTTCAAATAGACTGTGCATATGAATCATGGATTTATAATTGCTCTTTTATGATGAGAATATTGAAAAATCTATTTGCACGCGCAACGCAAAGAATTAATTGGCGTTTCTTTTTCAAGGGCACATAGCTACACTATATAAGGCAAAGAAAATGTGAAGGGGAGTAATGAGGCGTTTTCAATACAACACAGCATCTTTTTCAGTGAACCTGTGCACCGGCTGCTGTTTACACAAAAAAGACCTTCTGCCTGTAACCTTTAACCACCGTGTTACTTTTGCTCAAACTTTCGCTGCACTTAATTCACAGCAGAGTGCCCTGTTTACTTGTGTAGTGATGTTTTCAAAGAGCAACCCCATTAACAGTGGTGGCCCGTTACCCACGAACCCAGCGGTACGTTCTCTCTTCCTATAGCTTAGCCACAGAGAAGGAAGCTAAGGTGACACTACCTCTTGAGCTGTGTGGGAGGGAGAAGGTTGGCGATAGCGAGGCAGCTATCTGCAGTTTCCTATTTACACCACATTTCTGTCTGTTTTCATTATTCATGTTTTCACGTGTTATCGAGGCAAAGAAAGAGACTTGCTTCCTTCACGGTGGAGGGCAGGTTACGGCTGGCTCCGAGGCTGCACCGCTCATAACAAGTCAGGGCAAGGGCAGTCTTTCTTGATGCATGCATCAAAACAGCTTGTGCTAACAAAGATGAAATATATTCATGGAGACCTAATGTTTTGGTGCTTAACGTTTTCTAGAGCTTGTAGATTTACATATCACGTCAGAAAAAATCTGTCAGAATACAGCAACATATTTCTTGAATTAGAATTCCACCACAGCCGTGAATCGATCCACTGCGTGAGATATTGATTAGATATTGCCAAGGAAGCATAAAAGTTGTAACTGAAAATTATGGTCATTGTACCACATTTTAGTTTTTGCACTGTTTTCAAGATAGGGCAACTTATAGTAATTCAACTTATAGTAATTAGTCATTAGAAGAAATTATACAAAGTCAAAAATAAAAACAGAATATTTCACTTTTTTTGGCCTCAACATAATCAGGTATTTTTGGGGTATTAAACTATTAATATGTTAACCTCGGACTGGTAATAATGCCAAATATGGCACAGAAAGTACTATTTTTTTTTATTTTATTTTAAATAACAAATATGGTATTACTCTTCATATATTGTGCTTAAAGACACTGGATGTAATGCTGGATAATTCTTTCTTGATTTAACAAGTCTAAATATTAGAAGAGTTGATATCAATCTTGTCTAAATTATTCTAGGGGCAGAAATCCTATAAAAGTAATCATTTACCTGAAACAGAACTCAATTTCAACATAGATCTTTGAAATAGAAAAAGTAAAAGAAATCCTGGAATAAAAGTTTTTGTTTTTTGCTTCATTTTAGGTCTAAAAACCTTGCATTTTTTAACCATTTATCCTTTTCTGACACTAAATGTTAAAAATTACTATTTTTATTTAATGTTTGTATGGACTGTAGTCACTACGTTTTACAATAAAATAAAAATGTTACTTTTACTCTAAAACCATCCCATCAATAATATAATCTGAGAAATATTTTTGTAGTGCTATCCTAGTATTTTTATTTTAATGTATGACTGAATAATGTAAACTTTTTAAGTCAATACCAAGTCTAATTAAAATGTGAACCACAGTATTATCGTTTGCTTTGCAGTGAGTTATCTTTGATAAACCTAACAATGTGATTAGGACCAGGTATATTTATAAGGTGTTAATGAACTTCTGCTTTAATGTTTTCTCTTCAACCAACAACCACCTGTCGTCCCAAAATATGCCTGCTTTAGTAAGTTCTTCAACAATTGTGCTGCAAATAATAATTCAATAATATTAAAAAGTTTAATTTTAATGGATTTTTTTGTGCATGTCAATAAGATCACAAAATCTTGTAAAACCCTCATTAAATTAATATTTGAACTTACCAAAAAAATAATAATTTTTAAACTTGTATACATATAGATTACAGAAAAAAATATTAATAGAAATTCATTTTGATGGCAGGCCAAAAATTCTTTTGCATAGTCATAACAGAGGCTGTAGAACTGAAGACTCTGCAAGCGACACAATTAAACTCCATAATGAGGTCAGACATCAGATCCACTGCAAGTGATATCATTATCCAGCCTGAGCGGATGGGCTGCTCCAGCTGCCTTGCTCTTGCTGTGGGATTAGACTCGTTGTCCTGAGGGCAGCACTTTTTTACCAGCCTGACCCCTGCCTGCCACTGAGGCACCAGCCACCCCTGCGGGTTCCTCGGGGCTCCAACCCCCCAGTCCTGGTGCCGGTCGCACGAATGGGATTGCGGGAGTAGTGAACTGTGCTGCCACGTGGGATGACAGGACTTGCCACTCTGCTGGGAAACCCAGAGACAGACAGGCACCAGCACACAATCCAGCCTGTGCTGCCAACCATGAATTGCTGGGTTCCTCTATTTCTGTCAGCTCATTTATAAAAAAAAAACATCTAACAATGGGAAGGTGATAAAGCGACATTGTGTTAGTGATGAGAGTGCTCCTTTTGAATATGATGGTTGCTAGAGTACAACTTTAAAATGCTTTTTTTTTTGTTTGTTTTGTTTTTTTTTTTAATGAGATGAATTAGTCCGGTTTGGTTAAAATTGCGGTTCATACTTGCAGACAAGATTGAAATAACGAAAGATGCAGATTGGTTGCAGTCTTATTTTGCTCCTCCTTTGTCAAAAGCCTCGTTTGAAAAGTCCCTAGCAGGAGTCTGCTTAATTTGTCTTTTCTTATTTGGTCTGTTTGTTCGCCGTTCTCTTTTTGTACCCCATGATTACTTTGAGGATTTCGTTATGACATTCAGCAGCAACAATAATTCTTCTGTTTTAATTCATATCAATTAGTAGGTAATGGTAATGCAAGCTGACGGCACAGCATATCTTGAAAGGCTTGCAAGGATGTTGTGGCGGCAGCATTACTGTGCAGCCAAAAGCCACCCTCCTTTCCCCTTTATTTCCCCCCTTTCTGTCTTTCAGCCCACAATAAGGGGGCTCCGAGCAATGGGGACAATACCAGTCAGAGCCAGTTCTTTGATAATTAGTTATTGATTGAGAACAATGGCATGGCGTACACTGTCGTATTAGCTAGACGCCAGCAGGTCGCGACACCAAGAGCAGCCATCAAGAAACGAGGGGCAAAACATGCCTGACTTCCCTAATAAGATATTCCCTCATGTTTTTCTCTCGCATTTCCCTTTTCTTTTTTTCCATCCTGAGGCATGTTAGTGTTCTAACTGCACGAGGTCAAAAGTATTAATGCTTGTGCACCAACGAGTGCCTGATGAAGGAGAATTTAATTAGAGAAAACTCACTCAAGCTTTCCGTACCTCTTTGCTCAGTAGGCCTTTATTATTTTTGTTTGTAGAACAGCTTTATTATAAATGGATCCCTTTTATATGGGTTTGGTTATTTAACATAGGATCATGAAGACATATCCAGCTAAGCACTGAATTGCATAAGCTGGAATAAATGTGTAAACCTTAAATGTGAAAGTACACATATATATACATATATATA
>CAEFZY010041490.1:0-40166 GCA_903066815.1 Brachyrhaphis roseni
CTAACTAACTAACTAACTAACTAACTAACTAACTAACTAACTAACTAACTAACTAACTAACTAACTAACTAACCAACTAACTAACTAACTAACTAACTAACTAACTAACCAACTAACTAACTAACTAACTAACTAACTAACTAAGCATTAACCAAGGACTTTGGTAATTAAATAATTCAGGAAGTTTTTGGATGAAAGATTTCAGAGTAACACTAGCATGTAAATTAAGTCTTGTGTTGGTACAGTATACCTGTTTGGCTGGCCAGTAAACAAAGGCTTTTAGCATCTGGTGGGTACTCTTGGGCCAAAGAAACCGTCCGCTCTTTGGTCTCCAGCTGCAGGGTGGCTCTAACCCAGGCTCATTAGTCACCAGACTCTGGACACCCCTCGCTCATCCCATCACATAAGGTGGGGTAATTGATACACATCAGCTGCAGCTATAATCTCTATGGTTAGAGACAGGATGCGCACCTCGTGTTTGGTTAAGAAGGTGCTGTTCGGGGTCCAGAACTCTCGGCCTGTCTCTTTGCCATCACTCCACTTGAAGGTGAGATGATTTAGGGGCCTGGGAGAAAGTTAATTTCTCTTGATCATTGTGTGCAACCTGGAGCCTTAATGGCGGGCGTAATTAATTCTGCTGATGTTAATCACCAGGGCTGGTCCCCACAATTATCAGCCCTGTGCAGATGGGGCGCGGCGCAGACATGAAAAATTAGGAAAATGAATCTGTAATGGGGTGGCAGATCTAATCTGCGTCAGAGAAAACAAAGTTAGGGAGAGCAAAGAGCCCCGGCATTCCAGGTGAAAGCCACCAATGCAGACAAAACCTGTGTGGCAGAGCTGAAAAATGTCGCCTTGTCCAAAGTGTTTTGTAATTACTAGGGCATTGAATTGTTCTATTGTTAATTCATCACTGCTGCAGAGGTTAGGTTCAACATCTCTTTCCTGGGCTAGGGGTTGGTGAGGAGAGGAAAAGACGGTGGTCACATGTTTCTGGAGTCACTGTAAGGTTAATCAGCTTCCACACTCAGTTGTGTGGGCTTTGCAATCAACATCCATACTCGTCACGGTCTGCAGGATAAAACCTGCGTGCAAACTCTCCTAAATGTGCACACACACACACACACACACTCTCGGGTAGGCACACACTTGAATTGTTTCAATCATGGATTCTACTGATGGAGGAATTACTAAAGCATTAGCGGTCAAAGGACAGATACTCCCGGAGGACGTTTCCTCTGCCAACGTCAAACAAAATTAAGCAAAATACAACTGATTAATTGAAATTGCAGGGGAGCCATTTTTCAAGCCCTTACTTGGCTCTGGCAGTTGGGCATGCCGTCATTCCTATTTGGTCAGCTTAATTAGTTTTCTACCTATTTTGTCTTTAATAAAGCATGCTATAGGCTCTGAGAAAATCTGGGATGTTAGAATGAATCATTACTCATTATCACTGACGGTGGAATGGTGAAAACCAAGCAATAGACTGAACTGCTGGCCATGATTTAGTTAAACCATATTATTAATGAGTTGAACAGCCAAGTCTGTTTCATTGTTGGTCCTCACAGAAGCAGTTGTGTCTTTGAATATCAAACTGATTTAAATCTTACACATGAGCAAGAATGAATCTACTTCACAGTGAGAGTAATCTTATCTTTTTGTCCCATGTTTTAATTTATTACTCCCCAGCTGACCTCTTGCCCACAGAAAAGCCACCCACCACTCGATTGTCAAGGTATTTAGCTGTAATTACGGTTCTGATCAATGCACACATTGACAATATTACCCCTAAAGTTTTTTTCCAATGTGCAATCAAAGGTCAAAGGCTCGTTTTTGTGTAATTACTCACAGGGGGAAAGAAGCAGCTCTTAAGGTGAACCGCAACAAACAATAATAGATGGACCAGCTGGCTGTCCATTGTTCTTTGGTCAGATGTTGCATAGTGGCAGTGACCAGGTGTTTATGCAGGGCACAGCCACACAGCCTCATGGCAAGGTAGGACATGGACAGCTTTTAAACGAGCCACACGAAGATCTGGATCAGAAAAAGCAAGGAGTCTGATACACTGTTTAAACCTTAAGAGCCAAAACAAAATTAAAGGCACCAGAATTACTCGTTTTTTTAATGACAATTAAAACATTAGGTGTTCCAAGACAAGTACTTATATTTTTACATATACTGTACATACATAGGTATATGCACTGTCTACTATTAGTAATACATGCCAAGTACAACACATTTCCTTCATTTTGCATTCAGACAGTGAAGAAACATATTCTGTAGCAGAGACTGGTCAACACAATGTATGCAAATGGTTTAATGAGATAAAACACCTAATAAAAAGGTTAAACATAAAAATTTCACTAGATATATACTGGTAAGTTTCATAAATTTTAATATTGCATAAAAGAAAAGAAAATCCTATAAATACTTGTTTTCTCATGTCATTCAGAGGAAGTCAAGTCATTACATGTTTTTGTGCCAACGTACTTTGAAGGGCACAATGACAAAAATTACTACAGTCATAATTCCAGGGGATTATATGCTAATGTACTTTTGCCTGTTTGTGTGAGAAAATTGCATTGTGGTTATTAGCATGACACCAGAGCTCTGAGACGCTATCTGGCTGGCAAATGCCCCCACTGCTCAGGTGCTCTCCAAGGATTTACATTTTTATTACAAGAAGATAGGGGGAACAAAGACATGCTGACTGAGATCAAACCCACAATTTAACGTATCTAATTGAATGTATTCAAATGTGATTCATTGAACAATTACACTCCCAATCCACGAGCACACGGTGCAATTGTTTTGCCTATACCAGGCTCTCCTCCCCTTCCCTTATCCTCTTGCTAACGCTCCTACTCCCGTTAAATTAGAAATCGGACTGGCCTTTGTAGGAGACACTGAGGAGGAATCAATAGGTGCATTAATTACAGCAATTCATTACCCAAATAAACATGGGACCCAACCTTTGCTGGATACAAATTCGGGGGATGTTAAGTGTTTGGCTGGAGACAAAGGCCTGGAATCCCTATTGAATTAATCTGACGAATCAAAGTCCGTTGAGTGCCAAGGCTCCTCATGGGAGTGTCCAGCTTGGGATCAATTCCTGTGTACCAGCAGTGAGTTATGGCTACAGAATACAAAAGGTGGTCATGTGACATGGCACCAACACAGCTATGCTGCTGCTGTGTTGTGCTCTGTCTTTCTCTTTCCTGCCCTCACTGGCACTTAATGGGAGTCCTGCTGGCCCAAAATGTAGTAGGCTAACAGGCCTGGCTCCTGCTCCCCAGATCCCAGGCTGCCCTGCTCTTTCTAAGCTCGGTTCTCTTGCAGACCAGGCCTCAGAGACTCCTGAAGGCTCCTTGCAGAGGACGAATGTAAAGGACATTCTTCTCCCTTGCTGTCATCTCTACAAACGTGTGCCTATTTGTGAATTATATCTCTGGCGGTGGCCATAATAAAACATGATAATGATGGATCACACCAATAAATTACTGTTGAGTGAATTGTTAGGTCGGATGCATTGGTGTGTGCAAAAGGTACAGAAAATGTGTGGTTTCCCAGAACACTCAGACAATTTTAAACTACCCTCAGTAACGAGGCAGTTTAAAATTGCATCCCATTCTTTAAAAAATAGTCTTAAAAGTAAGAGAATGAAAGAACACTGCTATGGACTGAATGACAGGTGTTAATAATTTTGTACATAGATGTTAACCAGGAAAATTAAGCACTTTCTTATTTTGACCTGACCACAAAGATAATATGAAAATACAGCAAATAAAACAAGTTGTTGATAAACCAGTAGGTCAAGCTGAAGAACAGAAGCAGCACAGGTCTTTAAACTTTCCCTGAGAGGAGAGGAGACACCATCTCAGTCACAGCAACTCAAGTGGCTGAAAGTGTTCAGCTTTGCTCATAAATCTGAACCAGTATTGTTGTTTCATAAGGCATCATTGGTACCAAAAACACATATGACATACACAGTTCTATATAGTAAAGTTGTTGTGAAATGTAAACAGCAGTGGTAAACAGAATCTAAATTGCAGAAAATGTGGCATGCATGAAAGTAATGCAACTTATACTCAAGAACATTTAAAAACAAACAGGACAGGTTATTTTCCTGATCGATAATTTAAGACAGGGCTTATTTGATAAAAAAAAAATAATAATAATAGAAATAAAAAATCCCAGGCTTGCCTTTAGTATTTTTTTTTATTACCAAATAGCTCATATTCACCTAAAAAGAAACCATATCACCCAGAAAATACTCAATTGTGAAGTAACTCTCAAGAAGGTTCCCATGTGGGATAAAGATACCAATATCTGAGTTATGGAAGTGATTCTTGGGAAAATTAATTTAGTTTAATTTACATTAAGGACAAATTTAAAACCTCAAATTAACCTTTAATCAGCTGAAAGGCTGTTTGCTCATCACCATTCAGCTGTACAAAGTATGGTGGGTGTGATCTGCAGGAATCTGTTTTGACTGTAGAGGAACTGCTTTCATTATTCATATTATTAAATTCTTTTAATCTCTAAATTAACAGATGCAAAACACTTTTAATCTGAGTGATGTGTTCAAATAATTGCACAACATTATTTTTCTGATGTTGTGAATTTATCTGCGACTGCGTAGTCTCTACTGACTCTATAGACACTGTGTATATTACTGAATAAATAAAGTAAATGTTCTAGATTTAGTTAAATGATCATTTTTATTTCTTGTTTCAGGACAGGTGTTACAAAGTTACCCCCCCAAAAAACAGCAGTAACAAATCCAATTTAACACTTCTTGTAATTGCGAGATAATAAAGATAAAATGCTATCAACATATCAAACATTACACTAGGTGAAAAAGAGTAAAAAAATAATAATAAAGTCTCAAGCTGTTAATTGGCTTAGAAGAAAAAGCTGAATAATTTAATTTTGTCTTTGTCCATGTTATTGTTACTGTTTGCACGAAATGCATACAAGACGAGTGGATAGCATTGTAGCACAGAAATTAGTTCACCAGCCAAATAACACAGCGAACTGCTGGATCTTGGAAAGCAATAACAACAGGGCTTGAAGACCTTGACCTAAGCTGATGTTAAAGGACAGAGTTAGTTTGAGGAAACAGCTGAAAACAGATTTTAGCTCCTCTTTCAGCAACCTGCTCCCTCTGATGGAATCTCGCCAGTGTTTAACCCAGTGTTGAATCTGTTTTTTTTTTTGTTTTTTTTGTAGTGAGTTTCTGATGATGTATCATTTATAGTACATTACTTTACATTTTCAAAAGTTAGCATATTATTTATGATTTTACAAGTTAGACCAACCCAAAGTAGCTCAAACTTGTGAAGTGGAACATGTCTGGAGACTAGTTGTTCAGCTTTTCTTTGTAACTGAAAACATTGATTTTTAATTCTGGTCATAGAGTTAAAAAAATATTTAAGTCTGGACTTTGACTGGGTCAAAATGAGTCTGATCCAGTCAATACCACATGCCTCTATGTATTTTTTAAGTAATTCTATGTAAAAAACAAAGCAAAACAAAAAAAACCTCTGCAGTATATACAAATATATGTTTAGCTATTCCATTTCATTATTTAAGGGTATTAGTTTTAACTGCATCCATTTTCCCATTAACTCTGACTGGCTTCCCTGTCCTCACATGGGGAAAAACATCCCCATGCAATGACACTGTCATCAATATGGGGTGATGGTGTGTTTAGGGTGATACACATAATGTTTTGCATGCAGGCCAAAAGACTTTTGTCTCATTTAACCAGTGCATCTTCTATGCAGAATTTTTGAGGTATGGTTTAAGATAAGACAGTAAGTTGTAAAGAATCCAATATCCAGCTAACAAATGCAGATATCATGGTTTTAGTGATTGCTTGCAACACAACTTAAATTTTCCCCTGGTATCAAGAACCTTCATACACCGAGCCCCTGGGATATATCTATATCCCTAGTGCCAGAAATCTGTTAAGACCTTCTGGTGTCATGCAAAACCTGAACAGCACCTGAAGTCCTCATGTCGGACTCTGATGTTCTGAGATTGTGGTCTATGCATTTACAAAGCATGCACTGTGTTTTGACTGACTGTTGGATGCTTTAAACTACCTCCAAATTAGATATTTCCTTATTGGCTGATTAACTTATTTTCTTTGAGTACATTCATAATTTTGATGATTTGAATTCCCATGATAAAGCTAAATCAATGAACTGGGAAATCTGTTCAAAACCCAATATAAACCATTTCTTTCTGAATTTTAAGTGCAGTACAAGTCATGGGATCCATACAGCTTTCCCCACTGAGCTCATCTGGATATAAAATGTTACAGATGTTGTTCATTTCTCTTTTTGCTATCATAAATACTGGCCCAGTTTGAACAAGCTGGGCGCACTTTAATAATGAACGTGAGCCAGCTGAACTCAAAGGGTGCACTCTTTTCAGCTCATCTGATACAGAATGTGGCTAATGCGAACTGACATTTAGCTGGCCCTAAACTTTCAGCAACCCTGAGACAGTATCTGACCTGACCCATTTTTCATCTACTGCACAGCTACTCTTCTCTTAACTTTAGTAAGTCTTTAGCATCACCTTTGCACTAATTCATGGGTTTTTCGCTTAAGAAATACTTCAAATTCAATAGCTTAAAAGGATTGTAAACTTTAGGAATATTTGTTTCATGTTTTTGAACTTTGTTAAACCTTGAAATATTTAATTTCCACCTTTTAAGGCTTAAAGTTAAAAAGTGATCAGTTTTTCATAAAAGTCCAGCTGAATTGGCGCCCATCCAGAAGTGATACTAATTAAAAATCAATCTGTGGGCCATTAGCGCTAAGGTGTGTGCCAAGGTTGTGTGTATCAGTGGATCATTTGTAATGAGGCTAGCTTTAAATCTGGAGGAGAACAGAGAAAGGTTGGGGAGTGAGGGGAGGTACAGATCTGAGATAATCCTGGGACCTTCTGTTGCTCTGCTTAACAATTGATACTATGTGTAAAGATGCTGAACTTGTAGTCTTCACTAATTGATCCACTTACCCTCATCGGGAGAAAGCAGAGAAATAAATGTGGGTGTTCATTACATGCGAGAGAGTCCATAGATAACTATTAAAGCTGGATTTGTTGGCCTGATTCTGATGGCTGGGGAAGGGGTTGCAGAGCAGGAAGGCATTTGTCTGCTTTAGCAGGAGTGGTGTTAGATGTTTATGTGATAAATGTTGGCTAACTCGGAGCAGCACCTTGGGAGCTGCAACCCGGAGCCATGGATTCTTATTAAAGTTACACGAATTTGTTTCATAGCACCTTTCTAAATTCTGACCAATTACAGAAGTGCGGCTAGTACCGACGTTTTCCAATGTAGTCCAAACTCTGAAACAGAAAAACTTTTTCGCTTAAACAGTGAAGTTAACAGCACTTTAATCATGATGAAAAAACCCTGTAACATCACCAATAACACAAGAGGATTTGAAAAACAAAAGTCCTGGTTTTTTATACGAGTTTATATGAAACACAAGGTGACCTTTCATGCAGATCATGTCTATCCTCTTAATGCCCTTTATGGTAGAACAGCAGCTAATGTGGCATAAAACTCTGCCCTCTAAAACATCTATGGCAGTAAAAATGAGGTCTCACACACATTAACAAAGAATTCAGGGGAGTACTATAAAGACGGCTGGTCAAACTGCCCTTTACTTTAGCACACATGTTGACTCGAGGTTGAAACGCAGTTAAACCTGTGTAAGTATGGTCCTCCCTTCTTCTTATAACCACTAAATTGTGCACCATCGTTGGCTATAAATATTCAAGAAAGTCAACAAATTGATGTGTGCAATCAATCAATCTAACCTTAACTTATGCAGATGACATAATATGATATGTTTGAACTTTCTGATCACCTACCTGGTGTAAGGAAGTTTCCCCATGCTTTGTAATGCAGTACAAAACATGGGCAAACTTGCATATGGACAAAGTCTACAAGAAGCACATATAAAAATACTGAAACAAATAGAGTAATTTAGGCTTTCAATTTTTTTTAAACTTGATATTGCAATGACCAAAATTCTGTTCCCACAGCATCACCATGCTCACACACTCATACCTGTATATGCTTGCATGAACATGAACATGCACATGCATGCTATGTGCATGAATGCCCAAAAGAAAGCTTTGCTATTTATTACAGCATTTTTTCAGACATCTGTGTCAGGCTTGACTATTAACAAGCTTATAGAAACTTGCTCTTATTGTGACCATCAATTCCTCCAACGTGCAACACTGGAGGCTTGTTTAAGGTTTTTCCACAGCATCTCAGATGGAATTCAGTCTAGAGTTTGAATGGAATCCAAAGCACTTTGTTTTAATATAGAGGTGGATGTGTAGAAATGCATAAGCCAACCCATGAAACGAAGGGCTTTTTCTCTGTTTTTATTTATTTATTTGAATAAAAGATATGACAGGACACACATCTTCCACAAAGTTTATCCTTTGCCCCGTCAGTCCACCCAATATTGTCCCAGAAGTTTCTTCTTTTTGGTCACCAGTAGTTTAAGTTTCGAATGTCTTTTGTACCCAGTATCTTTTTTATTGCTGAATCATTAACACTGACACACAATGTCGTTCTGGGTTGTTTTGTGACCTACTGGATGTGTTGTTGATATACTCCTGAAGTACTTCTGGTAGATTGGTAAATCCTGAGAAGTTTACCCATTGCTCCATGTTTTAATTTTTGCTGGAAATCCAAAGCCCCGGGAAATGACATTGTAACCCATTGTAGAATGATAGGTGCCAGTTACTTTTTTTCTCATGTGCTGTTGTTTTTTGGGGCATGATGTGTTCCTTTATAAGACATTTCAATCTATTTTATGTTGCTAGAGATGTTCTATTCAAGCGATTTCTTGATGTAAAATCAGGCCAGGGCTTGCACAGTGAGACAGGAACTAAAGACCTGGTGAATCACAGGAGAACTTTTATTTTCCAGTAAGGTAAGCTTTTCCTCCCTCAGTCAGTGATGATGTGAAACATTTAGTTGCATTGCAAATGATGTGACTTCGACTAAGGATTTGTGTTGAAAACCTTATCCAGTGTGCTGAACCAAACCTAAAAACAAACCCTCTTGTAATTAACTCAGGCTTGTCCAGTCCATATTAGACCCAGGTTGGAGTTAACAAAATTAACAGAAAACTGATGTTTTAACCCATCAGCTTTATGCAGTACATATTTCTTGAAGTGGAGCAACAAGTTATTGATTTAAATTAAGCTGTTTTTGTAAATTTAATAACTATAGTAGGCAGATTTGGAAAGTGTTATGGTTTCAGAGTGATCAAGATAAAAAAGGGTGACTGTCGGTATGAGTGGGGAACTGTGTCAGAAGAGCGATGCGTGAGAGTTGTTGCATGTTTTTGATAATACATGAGCCTTGAGAGCGATCTGTGGCTGCCATGTCAGAAGAAGCTCAAGGAGAGCTCAATAACAGAGCTGTCAATGTATTCCCTGCTTGAGTGTATTTTTAGTGCAGGCATCATGGCTCTCATGCATATTTCAATAGATACTTTGTATATTAGGTGCGAGAGCACACACAACCTGGAGTGAGGACTTGCACAACATGACTCCAAGAAATATGGGCTTGATTCACAGATTTGACAGAACAGCACTGAGTGGCCCCAGATAGGTCGGCTTTGACTTTCAGTGGATGGGGTGGGAAGACCTTCATTGATTGCGTTTTGAGACAACAAAGAGATGACATTGAATCTACAATAAGGGATGAGACAAAAAAAGATGCACAACATATTAAACCGGCAGGGCCAGCAAATGTGCAATAAAGCAATGCAAATAGGAGAAAATTAATCGATGCTTCAGCGTTCAGATGACGATGGTCATAAATGCAAATACGCAAAAGACGTTTTGTTTCATGGCGCCTCATAGATTAGATTCTCAAAGAGTGGACACAAAAGTATGAGGTATGAATTCTTATCAGTGCCATCTCATATCACGTTGGAGTTATATCACTGCTGACTTGTGTGTTATGTAATCTAACAGAAAACTAGACTGTTATAGGTCCTATAGGATTGAGGTTTTCTGTCATACTAAATAAAATCTTATGTGGGTTAAATGACAGTTTAAAAACCTTCCATTGGTTTGGTGATGATATTCTGTTTTAATATGTAGATTTAGGGACCTCAGCCGCTTCACTCCTGAATTTAGCTGCTGACTAGCAGATGCAGTTCAACAACAGCAGCATTTCAGATTCCACTCAAGCGCTTCGAGAGAATCCAGCAGTATTTTCCATTCTATTGCAGATCAGGAATTCATTGTCAGTGGGTTTTAGTAAACCCCCCCTCTCAGTTTCCTGCAAGGCTTTTGTTTAATATGCATCTATGAAATGATGGTAAATGTGTTTTATACTGTTACCTGACAGGTGGATGACATGCTCCAGGTCTGTGGAATGAACTCACCCTAACTTTTGTTGCATGGAAGTCTACTTTCAGGTTTTGGCTACAGTGAACTTTGAAGAGTTAACTTTTCTCAGATGTGTTACATTGCTTTGGACACAACAAGGAATGGTTTTCTTTGTTAGATAAAGGTGATTTTCTTTTTCCTATACAACAATGATGCATTGTTATATGACTCCATAATGTAGTTCAAGCAGGAATGGATTTGACACTTTCTCCATGAATCTTTTGCATCAGGCTTTTGCACTTAGTCCAACTGTTCAATGAACAAAACAGAATGGAAAACAAAATTAGCTTTTTATTCTGTCGCATTCATTGTGACAACCATATTGTACATCAAATAGCGATGAGAAAAGAAAAGAACAATTTCAAAGCCAATTGGTAGCAAAAGAGCCACTTCACTATTCCATATTATACACTTTTATTTGTAAAATATGATAATTTTCCAATGTAAGTGGGAAATAGAGAAGCTGGGCACTTCATGGTCCCGAGATAAATGGAGGTCAGTTTTGGAAGAAAACCTAATAGAGTTTGAAAATACTTGCAGGTTCATCTTTTAGCAGACAACTCAAACCATACAGCCAGAACAAAAATGGGATTGTTTAGAGCTAAACATATTAAAATGTTTAAATGACCTAGTCAAAGTCCAGATCCCATCCATCCATCAATTTTCTGTACACCTTTGTCCCTAATGGGGTCGGGAGGTGCTGGTGCCTATCTCTAGCGATCGTTCTGGGCGAGAGGTGGGGTACACCCTGGACAGGTCGCCGGTCTGTCGCAGGGCAACACAGAGACACACATGACAAACAACCATACACACACACACACACACACACCCACACCCACGCCCTCCTTTCACTTCACAAATATGCATTACTTTGTGTTGAATTCTTATCAGTGCCATCTCATATCACTGATTTATAGGATTTACGGTAATTATGTAAAATCCTAAAATAATACAACAAAGTTATAAGTTCAATGGATGTGAATGCAAAGCACTGAATGTTTGGTGAATATTTTTGATTGCATGAGGGAAAGACGCCGCCTAATTGTTGTTCACGACATGTTATAAGACGTTCATCATGCTAGGTCTCCCCCTTCAAAAATATACTTATATGTAACTTTTATGTTCATAAGGATCAAAAAATATAAGAACGTTCCTATTAGTTTTTACGACAACAGCGTAAAAAGTAATGTGAGGTGCATGCTCTCACTAAATAATTTTTAATTCATAAATGTGACACTTGTGAGCCATCCCAGCTAATGGCCACTGGCTTTTAGAAGAACAAAAATGATGCAATTGAATTTGACGATTCAATAATTAAATTAACTAAGGGTGATATTTTAAGATAACAACAAAAGAAAAGAGGTTTTTTGAAGCAGCCTTGGAGCAGTAATTAAACAGAGAATACCAAAGTCAGAATGCCCCTACACAATTGGAAATCTTTTGTGTCTATGGATTGGCCTAGAACTTTCAAGGTGCTCTAACGAGAGGGAGCGGCGCGGTCACATTGATGGCAGAGGGGGCATCAGATTTCCATTATTGACTGCCTCAGATATTGCACTGTAGCTGTGTGTAAATTGGTTCCTGAGGGGTTTTCAGCTCTTTGAGCCTGGGAGAAGTGTGCAGGTTTGGCCACCCGCCCCCATCCTCTGTAAATCTTAGCAGCAGATCCCTCCCAGTCCCTTACTGGCGCCTGAGCCCCCTCCTCTGATCAATATCTAATTCCAGCCTGTGCAATCAGCCTCCATTTCCCTGGCAACACTGATGTTGCACAACTTGAGTGCTCGCTGTTACAACAAATCATTTCCTTTAAGCAGACGTAATTGAGTATTTGTACAGTGGGCTGTCAGCTGAAACTATTTACATCAAGGCCAAACCTGCAGGACATTAGTTATGCCTGTTCGCCAAGGGAAGAGCTCGCCAGAGCTGGAGACCTTACAAAGTAGCCAGGAGGAGGTAGCTATAGCAACCCATAGTAGTACTGAGAGGTGCAACTCCTGGGAGGATCGGGGTCACCACGGTGCAGGAGATGGGATGGGCCTGCTTTTTTTTTCAGTGGGGGCTGAGCTTGAACATTTGTAAGGAAAATAAGTCACTTGTCCTTGTTCACAAAGAAAAGACATGGAAACATGACTGATGTGCACCGGAATATCTCCTATAAATCAGTTTGCTTTACTAGTTCATCTGAGGAAAAGACAATTTAATTAATAAATTAGCAAACTAGGGAAATGTTTCATAGCCATCATATGTTCAGAGAGATGTTCATGGGATGTACGGTTCAGTTTGGTAATAAAATACAGCAGAAGTACTACAGCATCACTCAAATTCAAAAAAAGAACATTTGTATGATGTCATGTCATGTAATAAAATTTCTCAAAGGTGCACTCAACACCTTTGTTGTTGAGTGAGATTTTCAGACTAATCTTGCTAGTCTGAAAATCTGTGTTTTCAGACTAGCAAGACTTACATTGTAAATGGTTTCCTTACCAGTGCCAAACTCAGGACTTAAATATTTACTCGATTACTCATAAATTAAGCCACTCTTCCATTAGGTTGCTTCTTTGTATAGTATATATATTTGACTGGATGGCAAAACTGTATTGAGAAGCAGCTTTCTATTTAGTTTCATTTTGGGTGATAATTTTCCAATCAAAGTTCCCAAAATTTGTTACAGGGGACTTAATGTGAAAAATTCACATTTGCATATTTTTGTACTTCTACTTACATCTCAACCGCCTCTAAAAACCACTCAGACATTTTTTGGCAATAAGTTAATATTTTTTGGTGTCTGGAAAAATCTGTTTCACATATTTTCACAATGTAATGTTACAAATCAGCAGGTACTGCCCCTCACCTAGTAACCCCAGAGAAGCCCAGGCCAAGCAGAGCTCAGGTAATACTAGTTAATTGATGTCTTGGAGAAAGTTTTCCTGCTGACTCAGCAGATGTTTACAGCTGAACATATCCTAACAGTTATTAACTGTTCTGTTAATCTGTCTCTGACTAAGTAAAGCAAGAACAATGCTGTTGTGTCCTTGGGCAAGACACTTTATTCACATTGCCTGCTTATGGTGGTCAGAGGGCTTGGTGGCACTTCAGCTGTCTCAGGACAGCTGTGGACAATTCAGTAGCTTGCCACCACCAGTGTGTGTGTGGGTGTGCGTGTGTGTGTGTGTGTGAATTACTGACTGTAGCTTTGGACTCCTTTGCCCTTTATAAAGTGCCACACAAGGACAGGTCATTTAACATTTACCAATTAAATTATCATCAGAAAATTTGTCTTCTCAGATTATCTTTGTCTGATTTCTAGAGTGGTGCCACAAATATAGTAAAAACCAAAAGAGGTAAAGAAAAAAATTAAATATAGAAATATATATTTTTTTTAATAATAAATTGCTTTTCTATATATGCAGATTTCTGTAAACACTTTACAACTACCAAACATTTAACAAGTAACTTGTAAAGTGAAAAAGAAATAGTTCACAGATCCTACACAGTCAAAGCACATCTGAGTACAATCATATTCAGTTTTTATTGTCAGAGTCAAGTCTTAAACAGTTTTACTGCTTCCCAAACAGCTCAGTACTTGTCAACCTCACGACCACTCTCTTTTATTGGACATTAATGTAATCGTCATAATATTACAGTTGCTGAACTCTGTGTTACAGCCTCTTAAATCTGAAAATCTGATTTCTATTATCACTCTTTGAGAGACAGTTTTACTATGTTTTGTCAAAGTTATTGGCCATTTATCCCTGGAGGATGATAATACGTCTGAGAACTGTGAATGTGTAACAGTCTGTGAGTCATCAGAACATAAAGACTGAAGCATGAGGTGGCTGTCGTAAATAGTGAATTGTTTATGATAACAGGCAATAAATTCGATGCTTGGTTTTTGCAAATCAAATGCTTTTAAAACCATAGATCTGAGAAGTAATGCTTTTGTTGATCAAATCAACCTATGTGCTTCCTTTGAACTGCACACCATTGAACATTATGTGCAAATGGTTAAAATGCAAGGTAAATGCTGCTAACAAATAAAATCTCTCACTATGAACCCTTCAACACAAATTCTCTGGTGCTATAGTTTGTTTTGAATGCCATTCAGCAACTTACGACAATAAAAAGACTTTATATTTTCTCTGTCAGGAAAGAAGTTGAACGAATGACCTCTAAGTCCTTAAACATTGTTATAGCAGATACAGTTAGAGGGTTTTTTTGTGTGTTTGCTGCTGGTTCTGTATAGATTAACCCTCCCCAGGGTCTTAGTGGGCCCTGATTCAATCAGTGTGTCTCCGTGTCCACTGTTTCCTGGCACTGATATATTACAGGGAGCAAGCGGCGGTGTGTGCTGTCACTATGGGGATCAAGTTATGTCACAGCTACTTCACAGCAGCTGCAGTTTTATTCAGAGATCAGAGAGATGCTGAGGGTTGAAGGCATTAGTTTGACGTGCCAGGTATGATCCCTTTATCTGAATGTGGATTGAAGCAGGGAAGATGAAGGTCGTCTGGATTTTTTTAATTTTTATTTTTTATTTTTTACTTCACACTGGGACAATAAGGGCAGGAAAAAGTCAAATGGTGAAAATGAGTGAATGGAAATAATTTTAAAGTCTTTAACAATCAGATAATGAATTACATTTTATTTGTTCATTTACAGCTAAATTGTTTAGAGAACATAAAAAAGATGGTTGTCCATCTCTAAAAAACATCAAATGTTATTGGAAAATTAGTAAATTGGAGAATGAAGCATAAGTTTTAATGCATCTGTTTAGGCTTTATTTGAACAGGACATAGACAATAGCTGTAAGGTAGGCAGAAACAAAACCTGACTGACTTGAAATAATCCTAATTACGATCATGGATGTCAGTTTAGAGTAAGCTCCAAAACCAAACAAATTACATAATATTAGAGGACAAACGTCTACCTAGCTCTCTCACCCCCATGTAAATCCTTTAGGATCCTGTAGGATTTCCTAATGTCATGCATGTCTACCATGAACATAAACAACACAGAGAACACAAACTGGAGTCTAAGAAGCTGGGTCACTGCGCAATTAACAGGGCGTTTAAAACAAAATCTTTATTTGTCAAAGAATCGTACACAAATTATATACAAAGGTAAATTGCAGCTTCATGTTTTTGGCATTCAACATCAATAAGGGTATGTAAATGACTCTAGATTTGATCAGATTTAATAAAAACAATAACAATATTACTGAAAACTGTGTGCTTTGCTGGAATGAAACTGAAAGGTGCATCTGAACTCTAGAACACATTGGATTTCTCTATTTACATTGTAAAAGGTCGAGTGAGCTTTGGAATTGAGTGGCATGTTAAATATGAATATCAGTGCTTTGGGTGCACAAAGATGGTTTGAGTAGAGAAGGTTAGGATCAGGACCAACAGCAATGGAAGGGTTTACTCAGGCCAGTTCCACCCAGAGTTAGAGGGAGAACAGATGATACTGGTGAGAAATCTGGTATTTTGCTTAAATCCTCAGCTCTGATGATTGAGAAAAGGTGTGGCAGGTGCAGATTGCTCAGCTCTGCCCCTGAGAGGCAGAACTCTATAATGCTCAGTGAAAACCACCACACTGCCCCAACAACAACCCCATTCCATGACGTGTAGGGCTATTGCATAACCAAGTGATGCTAATACGAATACAAGAACAGAACAGTTAATTTTCTAAATTTGAGCATAAAGTATTTTTTTTATTTATTTGCTGCAAAATAGACTCAAGTATAAACTATACATAGGTGTGAACAAGCTGTGGCGACATTCAAATAAATTCTAAGTTTATCATGAAATGAGTGGTCATTTCTACATTTTACTATTTGTCTTGAAAAAAAAAATCGGTTCTCTGCTTTACACTTGAGAAATATAACTGTGTGATGACTGCTTACAATAAAGTTTCATTTTCTGAATTGAATTGCTAGAAAACTTTCCCATAATATTATAATTTATCAAGATGCACTTGTACGTCTTCTGAATAATGTTTTTTTTTAGAAAAAAACAAGTTAAACTTGACCTGCTATGTTTTAAGTTGATGCTGATTTCAGAGATGTACTTACATGACAAGACCTTATCCTGTAAACCTGTGCTCCACCCACCTCAGTGAGACCAGAGCAGCATATGAAGATATTCCAACGCTGATTTGATTCAGAGTCAATTACCGTAACACTCAGATATATTCTTCTGGTGCATGTTTTATTCAAGGTCACTCTGTGTTCTATGTATTATAATAAAAGAATATGCAGAATGTGATTATGCTGCACTTATTCAGCTTGTCATTCCTCAAAGGGTTAAGCAAACAAACTGAATTAAATGTGAATGCTCCTTCTCCTCCAAAGGGAAAACAAAACGCCGATGTGTTGCTTTGCATATTCTCTGAGACCTCTCGACGAACAGAGGAGACGTGATTTAAACAGAGGCTTGCTCTCTCTAACCCATCCTGCTCCTGTAAATATTATTAATGGTCTGAAAAAACATTTTTAATTTTCAGCTTTGCATTTTTTTTTCTGGTGGCCAAGAGTCAGTTCTCTGGCTAAAACTACCTGCTTGTGCCCATTTTTCAAGACCTCAATGAATATTCAAAAGATGTTCTTCACAAAGGGTGGAAAAGAAAAGGGGAGAGTTAACATTAATTAATATTCGCTGCAGTAAAAATGAAAGCTAGACCAGCGCTAATTTCAATAGACAATTAATCATGGCGCTTGGTAATTACACTGGGGAGTTTACACATGATTTTTTTAAGGGGCCAGAGTAAAAGAAAGGAGATAATCCCCTACCCATCACAATCACTGGCTTCCCACCAATCCCCGCAGAAAGAGCAATTAGAGCAAACAGCAGCAGAGCAGTAATTGTGTACCAAGAGGAGGCAGAGGCAGAATCTTAATTGCGGTGAACGAAGATCGCTTGCTCTCACACCTGAATGTGCTCAGGGAAAAGAATGTGCAGGCCAGAGCAAGTCTGCAACACCTCCAGGTGCTGGAGTAAAAATAACCCCGAACAGGAGCTCCTGCTGTATGTGGGTGTGTAGCGCATGACATGTGGGCATCCACAGTGCCCCAGTCTAGTTCTGTCACACTCTCTCTGCCACACATACGCATTTCAATTCTCACAGGGCATGTTACCATTATTTCACCCATTTTATTCCGGCTCTAACGTCTCCTTTTGGCTTGTTTTTTGTTTAGATGTAAGAGTATGAGAAAAAAGTCTTTATGACCCTTGTGATGCACAGTTAACAGGAACATAAATAAGGGTTATTTTCTGTGAAGCGCCATTACAGGGTTTATGCAGCATGCTGCTGGGATTCACCACGGTATTCTGGTCTGACTTGTTATATGTTGGAGAATTACTGAATTTTCACTTTACAAAATGTAATTTCCAATATTATTACAGTTGATAATTTGGAATTTATTGAATAAATTGTTTTTCATTTATCATTTATTGTATGTTTTACTTTATGTTCTTTTTTATCTTATATTTTCAGACATATGTCTAGCTGGAAGACATTTGACTAATGGAAGTTAACTTTGCTCACTGTAACATTTATAGCATTCACAGAAATAAGTTAATCTCCTGTGTATGAGGTGAAAAATGTCATCTGCAAATTTGCATAAACATCCACTGTCGCATTGTTGCACAGACATGGTAAATGGCCTGTTTTTGTTTAGCCCTGGGGCACAATGACACAACCAAGGCTGCCATGCACCAGCGCCACCTCCTCTGGCCACCAGCAGGCAAGGTGGGTGAAGCGTCTTGCCTAAGGACACAACGACAGACAGAGTGGAGTTCGAACCACCAACCCACCAATCGTGGGATGAATCCCTACCACCATCTCCACCATCTCACTGACATAGTCAGTCACTTCCACTGTCTGTCAGAGAATGATGTGGCCTACAAATTTTGTGTAACTCGTCGTATTTTCTCCTGGCTGCAAGTCAAAATCCTTGAAACAAACAATTTGTGAATATCAGTCTCTGTGAGTGAGTCTGCCTTAATTGGTTCCTTGTAAGAATTGAATAATAACAGTATGTTTTCTTTATGGCTGAAAATTATGCAAATCTGAATCATTGAAGCATTCTAGACCAGTGGTGTCCAATCTTTATTTTAGAATTTATCATGTCATTTATTGTTATTGTGAACAAATTCTTATCATGATACAAATTAATGACATTTTAAAACTAGTGTTCAAAAGAAACTCAGTTAAAAATATGTAAGTTTTCTACTAGCAGTATTTCCATTCTAAACCCATGAAGAAGCCATTTTGTATCTTGGGAATCCATGTGTTTAACTCTTAAGAATTTTGATGTAATATTGAGAGAAACGTTAAAAGATTACATCACACAAAATTCCATTTAACATAACTTTTTAAAAATATGTACATTACACTGCCTCTGTTGATTGGTTCTAAATCAGGTTTGGTGCATTTGACATTTATGAAATATGAAAGATCACGAATCAAGATAAAATCACATATGTAATCTTTTAATGTTTCTCTCAATATTACATCAAAATTCTTAAGAGTGAAACACATGGATAAAATGCAAATAATACCTTAAAGTTTGAGTTACCCAAGTAGAAGAAATATATTTAGTGTAACTTTTCGAAAATGTTGGGTACCAAACAAAAACAAAACAGCCAAAACAAAGAATAATGAAGGCCAGCAATCCAACTAACTACAAACAAATAAACAGTTAAATGTCCAAGTAATTCCTCAACCATTTAGATTTTAGTTCAGATATCAAAAGGACTGCTTTAGTCGTATGAGCACCATTATTTTAGTGAAATATGAACTTCTGATGAGAACTGACTCAAAATTGTTGAAGTTGGAGTTGGCCCGTATTCAATCCTCAGTGCTGTAGGCTGCAAAGAAAAATACGAAGTCAGCTCCTTGTAAGATGGTGTTGGAAAGCTTTGCTGCCAGAACATTACCGGTCACCTCTTGACACAGACAAGTTGTGCAGCCCAGATATGTTGGTTCTGGATTGAGGCTCCTGTAGTCTTTCTAATGTTTGCAATTATTATAATTGCAATAATTCACCAAAATTATGTGTTGACATTAAACATATTTCTTATTGTTAGAATAATATTTTTAATGACCAAAAGAGCAGCTTAGTTATTTTGATATTCTCTTGTGCTTTTACTGGAGAGACATGGTTATTTTATCAACTTCCTAATTTAATGAAACATGCAATTCCTCACTGCTTGAAATTTTTACTTAGCAGCACTAACTTTATTTCCACTGTGAAAAATGGTCAGACTGAATACTAATGCTGCCAGGTTAAACAACTGGGTCGAAGGTGGTACTACCAACTATAAGTAGCATTGGTGTACATTGTTGAGCAGTTGGCAAAATCCAGAATCAAATTTAAACATTTCAGCCCTTTATTGTCATAGCCAATATACAGAAAGCAATGCTATGCATCTGTAAATAGCTTGAAAGACACATAAAATCCCAGAGAAAAGTCCTGGGGTCTCTACTATAAAACATGGCATTGGATCTGTACTAAAACTGCACATAAACTCCGAAAGCCAAATGTGAATAAACAGTAGGAATCAATCTTCCCTTCATAAATCACAACCGCACCTCAACATTTGTGAAAAAAAGTCCTGCCTACACTCCGACATACAACCATAAATGGTCAATGCAAAGTATCTCCTGAATCTCACCTAGAAATGATCTAGTCTGCTTCTGATTGGTGAATGCATCTTGGGTGAGGTCCACCAGATCGGTCTGATAACCACACCCAACGATATTAAAGTTGTTCCTGCTAGAATCCCAGTGAGACGCTTAAAAATTATGTCATGCAGTCAGTGATGTAAAATACAAAGGTATGTTGGGGTATGCTTGGAGTTCAATTAGGCTGTGAGAAAGTAAGAGAGAGCAAAACTGAATAATTTACAGCCAGGATGCTCTGATTGATCCTGTTTGTGGTTTTAAATTTTAGGTCAAGAGTATATACTCTTGACTTGTATATGTTTAATTCATTTTTAAACATACTTTAGTTGAACATAATAAGAAAGGGCATCTTTCTTTCTTCCACTGGATCATCAGAAGAGACTGGCTTCACAGGATGTGGATTATCCAACCAACAGATCATCAGTGAATCTACACAAATATACAAATGAATACTTCCTGAAGGGCGGTGCAGCCAGTGTAGCAAAATGTACACAAATGTTTGAAGAAACTGCAACAGAACATGGACTGGGTCTGAAGCAAAATCACCAAGCACCAAGTCCTTCATAACATATTGAAAACTAAGAATGTAAATTATTTTGTAGATTATATTTATTATGCCTTATTTTTTATTAATAAATGACTTCTCTATAAAATACTACTATGATTGTTGTTTATGATGTAGTCAAGGGATGATGTAGCAAATTATTCCTTGAATATTCTGAGTTTGTCCATTTTGGAAATTTTAGTCTCTGAAAAGTCTAGCATTTTTACATGGAAATCATCAATCAAAATATATGGCACATTTTACTTTACATCCTAAAAACACAAAAAATACAAACTGACCATACTGTCAACAACTGAGAAAACCAGTAACAAACATTACATTTTAATGAGTGCAATGTTTTATTTATTATGGTTCAAAAACAAATCTAAACACATGGGGGTTTTAGTCTTTATTTAAAGGAACTTAGTGTTTAGGCTGTTTTGCAGTTTTCTGGAAGTTTGTTCCAGATTTGTGGTGCATAGAAGTTGAATTCAGTGCATGAAGAAACTCTGTACAAAGCAATTAAAACAAGAAATGAAAAGCCACATTCGGATATTTTATATTTAGATTAATCTAATTTAGATTAACATTATAGTAAAATTTGGAACGTTAATTGTGCATATTCAAAGGACAAGCCTGAGCAACTGTTTTCTCTATAAAGATACATCAGCGTAATTAGTGGTATCATTACAGTTCAGTGCTGCGCTTTGTCACACAGAGATGACAGGGAGGAAATGCTGGATCTCACCGAACGATTTAGAGAAGTGTTTCACGTCTTGAGCTGGACAATCGTTGGGAAATGAATTACATTCATCCGTGATTGATCTGTCCCACCTGTGATCGAGATACAAGGACGAGTCTTGCCTGAGACTCCTGCCTTGACCCTGACTTCCTACCTAACAGTATAGCATTTATGCTTAACTTTATAATCAGGGCTTTATTAATGCAATGCTTTTCTTCCGCCTAATAATGAAACAACACAAATAAAATAAATTGTGATCAATGGAGGCGAGCAGAGACAGATGAGGAGAGTGTCACACTGGGGATGATACCAATTTATCTCTTTAATGCATCTCCATGGGGTTCTCTCACTAAAGGATACAGATTACTGAGCCCCTTGTCTCAGAGGGAAATGCGTGAGAAGAATCCATAACACATACAGAGAAGGAAAGCTTTTCTTCTCCAATTGTATCATTCATGATTTGCAGTAACTCCATCATAAAACTTTGAAATCAACCTGGACCTATTTTCTAAATAGGAGGAAAATGCACAATCTTGAAGTCACAAATATTGTGTAAGTCTGCAATTCAACACAAAAGATATTGACAGCAGCTTTAAAATATGTATTTAAAGTTTTTTATTTGATGGTTTCAAATGTTGTGTATCCGTGTTTGAGTGATTTAATATATGGGTTTTCAGCTTGTTTATTTGCTTTCTTGGACCCAATCTGTATTATGTTGCTGTATATACACATCAGTATCCACAATATATGTATTAAACACAATCAGAGTTTTGAAGAACAAACCAAATCAGAAAAGTCTGACTTGATAAAATGAGCAGCTTGGTTGTTTTTTTTTTTTTTTAAAGCTCTTTCTAGGAAGGATGAACCATAAAATCTGAGGCTATAAACAACAAAAGCTTTGCAGCATGTAGTCAGAAATCAAACTGTGCTGCTGGATCCAGACAAGACAAAAAACACCCATGTAATAAATAAGGATTTCTGTGGCTTTGCACACAAACCAGAAGACAAAACTAACTGTGTCACAGTCTACCAGAGACCAATCAATCAAGTAAGCTTTATTTGAAAACTTATCATGACAAGTCTACCAGAAAGTGTTTTACAGAAAATAAAAACAGATGGACCGAAATAAAGAAACACAACAAAAGCGATCAAACCAAGTAAACAAGCAAACATAGCGCAACAAAATATGATTACTTTTCCAAATAAATCCAGTCATTTCTAGAGGGTAAGCAGCTGAGGAAACACTGCAAATAAATATAAAGGAATACTTTGTCAAATTGTTAATAACTGTGATAAATGTAACAATACATAAACAGTTGACAAAGCTTCTTATTTATTTTTGTGTTAACAATCTAATCAGTCTCTTTCATAAGATTATTCAGTCTCATATCTGTCAATAATCAATTTGGGGTGGTATTATTTTATATAAACTTGGAGCTCATGTTGTGTATAAATGTTCCAGGTATAAATGCATTCACTAAGGTTTCTGTCTTACTGACAGAAATGGTTCAAGGCTGGGAGTCTCCTTCAAATGATAAAACAAGAAATTAGTAGAAAAGTAAACTTTTAATTCAGATGTAGATATATCTTGATATTACCTACAATGACCTTTACAAAGAAGGTAGGCATTACTTTATCTAATTTTGATGCCGACTCTGAGGTTAATGAAGAAACCAGATGATGTCATATATAGATATGCATTCATTCAATGGGCTTCATATTTCCTGAGCAATGGCATTTCAGGACGCCCAAGGTCAAATGCAGACAAGGCCGTAAATTGTTTTGTTTGATAGCCTGACTTTGGCTCAGCAGCAGGGGGGAGGCCCAGCCAATAAAAACGTAAAAGACGCACTGGCCAACAGTGGGGTTGACTGCCAGCATTGTTGTTTTTGTGACACTGAGATTCCCCCAGTGGAGGCGGGTTCATGGTGCACAACACTGTTATTGTCCGTCACTGGCATGCAGAGAGCTGGACTTGAGGAAACCATGGCTGCCAAAGAGCTTTGTAGATGTCACAGAAGCAAACTCAAAGCTAACGCTTTTCCAATTTGACATTCTTATACCAACATCTCACAAAGTGCGCAAATATAAACGGTTTTTATTATCTTTTATGGCTATTTTTATTTTGGTTTGCTTTAGGGCTCCACAGGACATATTCAGTGCAAACAAATTGCAAAATTGCCACAGAAAGATTGAAAACATGCATGCAAGGGAGCGGGTCTGAGCTGTAAATGTGTTGATTTTGGTTTTATGATTATGGTAAATGGGGGGCATAATGTCATGTCAGGGTCATAAATGCTCACACCAAAACCTCGTTTTAAGTGTGGATGGTTCATTTTAGATTTTTTTCGTCTAAACTTTACAAGAAATAAAATATTTCAAAAGGGAAAAAAAGACAACAAAGCTTAAAAGTAAATCTTGCTAAATTTTCCCCTTTGATAATTCACATCTGCATTTTGTAGCCACCTATTGCCATTTTGTTCCTTCCTACTTCCATTTCATGTCCATTTTGAACTCTTCTACTTAACATAAGTATGTGATTAACTATGTATATAAATACTAACACTAAGAAAGCTAAATTTTCATACCTTATTGATATAAGTTACTTATTTTTTTTTTATCACTGTCTAATAAATATATAACATTATGACTCCTGTGTTACATTAAATAATATTAAATAAAAACAACACCAGAAGACTCCTGTAGGCCTTATTTTTAATCAGTCATCTATATTTGGTCAGGAGTTAAAATTTTAAAAAGTCTTCTGCATCTAAAATTAGCAGTGTCTCTGTGTGTTCTTTCTAAACAATGCAGCTACTTACATAAACTTGGAAATTTATAAAAGATAGCCAGCAACTCTATGAAAGACAGTAACAGGAGCTGAAAAGAATAAAAATGAACTGTTTTGTAGTAACATATTCAGTCTGCTGAAAGTTTTGCTCTCTACCCTGCCTGACTAAACCACAAACATGTGCCCATATTTTCAAGAAGGTTGAGTTTTCTTCTAACTGGCTTTATACTCTTATCTCTTTGAATCCCACATTTTATTTGCGAACAGCTAGCTAATGCTGAAAGTAGCTAACACTGAATCATCTTCAATCAGCTGTAACCGCTACACCAAAGAGTATTGTTGTGAGAGTGACATGCCAGTGCTTGGTATGATCAGATTTTTGTGTTTCTGTTCAAATGGTTTCCAATCAGGACCATTCAAGGTAAAACAGACAAACAACAGGGGATTTGCTGTGTATATCTAGTTCTAAATAAAAGGAGTGAGTGTCATTAGGCTTTCTAAGGATTATATGTAACTGTATAAATATTTGAAAGTAAGCGTGTTATTTTCACAAGAGTTCAGTATGAAAACAAAACAAAAAAAATCCCCAGATTCTTTATGTCTGCAGCAACTTCCACACATCTCATCATACGTATGGTTTCACTGTGCTAGGCATTTCTCTGTGCTAATATCCTTTGCTGAGTAGATATTAACACATGAACAAAGGGTGTTTTGGCTGAGCTGAAAAGGAAAGGGGGGCTGGTGACTCCCCTGACAGACCTCCATGCAGACTCTCCCCAGACCACACCTCGCTCCTGAAGCCGGCCCCTCCACCGTCTTCACTACATCTGCTCCTCATTAACACTCTTATAATGAGCCATTGCACCTGAGGTAAATAAAACTGCGGTCTGGCTCTCTTTCTCATCAAAAAAAAAAAAAATACTGTGCTGGAACTCTGTGTGCACACAGGGTTTGGTCCTACAAGCGGCTTCAATGCCCCCTCAGGACACCACTAGCTTTTCTTCTTTTTTTTTTCTGAAAGAGGACATTAAATGTGGTCAGTGGAGGAGCTACTGGCTACACATAAAACCCCCACAAGTTCCCCATTCACAGCCATGGCCACAAAGCAGATAATGAGTTCCATAAAACTGTCAGGGAGGAAGAATAAATGTGCATCGGATACACCAGCCGTAATTCAAACGTCACTCTGAGTGGCTGGAAAAATGGTGAAAAATGGTTTTCCCATGGATCCAGCAGACATCGCAGAAATAAAAGGTGTTGAAACTCAAACAGGAAAACAGCATTGGCCTTCGCTGTTCTTTGCTCTGTGAATTTGCAGCTTTTGTTAACATCGAGTCGAATGGATCAAAAATGTTTACAGAGCTATGACACTTTCTCCTTGGCAAGCTACTCATTCACTGCAATGGCAGATAGCTGCCATTTCTGCAGAACCAAAGCTCCCTTTTGAAATATTCAACTGCTTGTTCTCACACTGTCACTCCCATCATTATTCCTGATATTTGCTTAAAGACATTAACACTGAGATGAATTGCATTTGAAATTGCACGCAATTTTATTATTGTAGCATTACCATAAGCGTGACATCCAAATAAAAATCCTCTGGGATCTAATTTAGTTGGACGTAAAGCAATAGGCAACTTTAAACAATGGCGTTTTGACAAATGAACGTGACATGCAGGGGTGGGGGGGGGATAATTTGACAGGTGACAAATGTTGAGCTGTGATACAATCTGAAAATCAGGCCACCTGAAATATGACTCACTCTATTAAAATCACTCAGGAAGGATATTGAATAGTTCTTTAAAGACTTCAAATATCTGATAAGACATCTTTTTCATTTAATTGAATGTTTTATTTATGATTAGTACCACTGAGACAAAAAGAAAAGAGTTGATTCCAGCTGTTTGTGGTTATTAGTTTGGCACATCATGCATTTGTTTGTGGGAAAACAATCCATCAACCTCATGAATAGTTGTATCTATTCAGTAATATCGTCATCAGTCCACACTGTAGGCAACTGTCTGGTCCAATGAGATATACTGTCATCACTCTGTGCTGCAGATTCTTAGATGTTTAGAATAAACTATCTGAGATGAAAGGTGAAAAAAAGCCGAGATTGATTACTTAAAAAGTGCCTCCTGACAGAATAGATTTTAAAGAATATTACTTTATTTATGAATGTTAAATGGAAGTGATTAGTTACTTTGCCTCTCTTCAAAAGCGACTTTTTTTCTGCTAGCAATTACCAGATGGTTGCTGCAGACAGATCCAAGCTGAGCTGCAGCAAACAAAAAAAACCCAAAACAAACAAATGCAATGTGAAAGAGTACAAACAAATAAAATGGAAAAAAACTGAATGGTTGCAGCATAATGTCATCATGATGCCATAAAGGCACAGGATGAACTAACTTTTCCGCAGATTTACTTTTAATACGTCATGGAGTCTCTACAAAAAACTTACTGTGTCGAACTGCAAAACAGATTTTTTTCGTGGTGATTTTACACTTTGATGATTTTCATTAAAGTGGTTTTTAACATCTCATATCTGATTTTCCTGCTCAAAGAAATATTAACAGTGATTTATGGCCACGTCCGAGCTGACTCCAACAGCCTGTTTCAATTTAATTCTCAGACTCGTTTCGATTCCAACACAAACACATGAGTCATGTACAGTGAATGTTGGTTATTTTCTTTCACTCCAAGTTAAGAATCAGCTGCAAGTACTTGCCGAAGTACCTAAATATACTAAATCGGGAGTTGGGGCGAAAGTAGATAAGTAAAACGTATATTTATCATGGTGAAAGAGAAACATTTAAGAATGACATTCATGCAAGGTAAAGTTTTTTTTTAAACAACTATCTACTGTACTTTTCTAATAAAAGTAAACTTCTGATTTAAAAAAGCTAAATTATCTAACAAAATAAAAAAAAAGTAACACAGTGAACATCTAGCTCACCAATATGTGGGGTTTCATAAGAATGGACACGTACATAGTAATAAACAATTGGGAGTGACACAAAGAAGGAAATTTCTATCATGATCCTTTGGTTGTTGTCTGTATGTGTGTACTTCCACCTCTCACTCTGCCCTGCCTTGTGTGCTGCTGGTTACCTGTGAGGGCAGGACTGCAACCACACCTGATTCCAATCAACTCATCAAGCCTGCAGCTCAATGAGACTGCTGGTTGGCTGTCACTCCTGTGGAAACCAGGCACATGCTGTGTTCCTTTTTACTTTCCTTTTTGTCTCCTTTGTGATCCAGAATTTAAGTCAAGTTTATTTTTATACCACTTTTCAGCAACAAGGCAGTTCAAAGTGCTTTATACCATATTATATAGTCACCAATTATGAAGCAAGCAATAACCATTACATTTTGTCAAGCGCTATCATCAAGCAAATATGCATCAAATATATTGATCAATCTTCCAGTTATCATTAGTCAAAGGGAAATTTAAGAGGTGGGTTTTTAACCTTGATTTAAAGGAAATGTTCAGGAAACATCCCTCAAATGTTTGATGGAAATATTGATGTTGCTGCCACACCCAGATGACAATCCTCACCTGAAATCCTGATCTCATCCACCTCACATCCTCTCTAGCATACATGAAGACTCATGAAAACTGGCAAAAAAACAAGGCAGGGTTGTGCTAAAGTTTTTAGGAATTTTGTTTGGCAGTTATATACATTTTGTTATGTATCTACTTTGTAGTTTATGTTCAGATGTGGAAAAATTGGAAGATGCAGTAAAAGGAAAGTGTCTTGCATTACAGGATTGCTTTTTATTAAAACATATAAAAACTTATTGAAGTAGGACATGAAGAAAATAGCACAACTGATAGAACAGTATTCAGAATAGCTATGTGCATCTTAGCAAAGGCTTCGTTTTTGCTATAGAAAGAAGTTTCGGCTTAATGTGCTGCAATGCACAGATTTTTTATGGCCGTTTCAATGAAGATCTTCATAATTAGCATATGTGAAGATCTTCACATATGGAGATTAAATAGTGCTGGAAATAAACACGTACCATATGAAACAAGATGTCAGACGCTGCAGTCTTTTTGCTTTTGACCACAGCAAAAACAAAAAGACTGAAGCCAGTGAAATGTACTAACAGGTTGTAACTGGTTTCTTTCAATGCTGTGGGTTATATCCTGATGCTGTGGTGCATCTTTAAAACATAAAGCAACAATAGAATAGAATGTTTGTCATTGAGATATTAAATATAGGCTAGCACAAATAGGTTGCTCATCAAGAAGTTGCAAAGATTGTTAGAATAGCTCCTGCTATTTGGGCTTCAGGAGACGTCACAGATGCCCCTCTTCTGCCAAGTGATCAATCTGAACATCTAAAGGAATACACTGCATCACTGATGATATTCAGACATGAGGGATAGAATGTCATTTAGTCTTTATAATACATGACAAAAAACATCTGCAAAATACATTGTTGACTTTCTTATATAGTAATATTAGTAAAAGACATAATTTGATTTTAATATTTCAGATTGATGCATGATAACAATCTCTTGCATAATGTCATTCATAATTGTCATATAAAACTAACTGCATCTGTCCCCAACTAATTATGCAATCAAATTCTGAGTGAACAAAAACCCTGACTTTTGCAGACAACAGCTTTGCAAATTTTAAACTGTTTGTTACTGCTATTCTCTCTCTGTTCGTCAAACTCTTCTTTGTTGGTTACATATGCTCTCTGCCTAATTATCTTTAATGCATTAGTTTTCTTGTTTCTCCCACTTTTTGTTTGTTTTCCAAGAGGCAAGTGATATACTGTTCATGCATATATGCAACGAGGGAAAGCAGCTTCTTCTGGAGACCATAACTCATGGGCCTAAAGTTGGCCTTATTTACATTTTATACAATACAATCTTGATTTCTTGTTTTCCTTTTAAGCCTTGTGTGTACATTTCATAAGGATGCATGCAGTTGGTAACCATGCAGAACTTTATTCTTTTTGTAGCCAGCACTGAACATTTACATTATTTAGACCTGTGCACCTGACTCTGCATACTTGAAGACATTGTTCCAGTTGAATCCCTTTCATTCTATTTTTAGCATTTGGTGGGATTATAAGTGTTGTTTTTGGAAAAAGCATTTTGTCAACTTTTCATAAATAAAAATACAAAACTGCACATGCGTTTTATATTCAGCCTCCCCGTATCATTTTGTAGAACCACTTTTTATTGTAATTACAGCGGTTGAACCTTTTGGGGTAAGTCTCAGCTGGCTTTAGTTATTCACAGACTAAATATTTTTGCCAATTTTTCTTTTTGGAAATGGCTTAAGCTCAGGCTTAAGATGAAGATAATCTGGAAATATCAGTTTTCAACTCTTGAAACAGATTTTTAATTTGATGTAAAACTTGAATTTTAGGCTTTTAGTCTCAGTTGTATCATTATTCCTTTAGTAAAGCTTAGTATAGTCCTACAAGAAGATGAACCTGTGCCTTGTTTCAATGGGAGATTCTAGTTTCTAACAAGCTTTCTTGTTAGATACACATTTGCAGTGTCCTCTAAATGACTTAAGAGGTCCATTGATTAGTCAAAGATAAGTCATTCCAGGCGAGGTTGCTAACATGTTAGGAACAAAAGTCAACTTGTGAAAAATACAGACTTGATGTTGTAATCTAATATAGCACTTTACTGAAGCGCTGTTTCACAGTTTTAGTAACAATTGCTTAGCTCAAATTTAAAATTTAAGACACTTAGACTGATAAACCTAGTAGAAGTATCCTTTGAAACAAGAGCTTTAGGTTTTCAAAAAGTTAAATGTTTCAATGCCTGCATTGAAACAGGCATTGAACATACTTTTTCATTGAGTTCCCATTTCTGCATTAAAACTGTCTGATATAATATTATCATAAATTTCATGTTTCCATTAGCTTTAAGTAGACAACTTTGGTGTAATTTCTCTATAAATTGTGTCCCACATAGTGAACTGAGTTACTAAAATACACAAACTTCTCTGAAATGTTGTAATTTGTTGAATCTGATTGTATGTTGGGTTTTGTTTATGGGATTTGATAAAGTGCAGTAACATGTGTCATACTTAAAACAAGATTCACTGACAGAAGATTTTAAAAACATTGTTGATTATTTAAATACTTATGACAGAGTAGTTAACTCCTAAAACAATAACTAGTTGCCACCCTACATGACATGTGGCTTCCTTTTAACAATAGTTTTCTTCAGGCCACTCCAAGATAAAGACCAAACTTGTGGAGTGCATGGATAAAGGTCCAGTTCCTCCAGAGTTACCTTGGGCCTCTCGGCTGCTTCTCTGATTAATGCTCTCCTTGCCAAGCCTGTCAGTTTGGGTGGACAGCAGGTTTGAAATTGTGCATTTTCAGATGATGAATTGAACAGAGCTCTGTGAGATGTTACAACCTGGGGTCATTGTTTTATAACCTATAACTTGTCTGACCAGTCTGCTGTGTTCCTTGGTCTTTATGATGAATTTTGTTGCCTGATTTACTCTAACAAATCTCAGAGCCCTTCATAGAAAAGAGATTTGTGCTTATTTTGTGCCTATATTAAAAAGTAAATAAATAAGTGGGGTGAATCCTTTTGCAAGGCACCATAGCATTCACAGAAGATAAGAAGATAAGGTGATGATTGAATCTCTTGAGTTTGTCTTCCTGTACTTCAGGAGCAGGAACATACAGTGAAAGTTTCGAAAGATTAATGAACGGACCGAAGTTTCAGAGACCCGAATGTTCTTTTTATGACTGGCTGTAGCAGGAAGCCGCTTGTTTCATTAGACCATCTTTATCATTTATGCACTGATGGGAACACAAGGTTTTGGGGTTACAGACTCTAAATGGTACTTTACTCATTCAGCCACAGGGCAAGACTAATGGAATCCACTGATCCCCACTGCTCCAAATGGTATCAGGAAAGAAAAACTGCAACCCAAACTCTGCTTAAGATTCTTAGCACAAATATTGCCAGAAGAAACACATTAAATATTTTATCTTTGAAATATTTGATGGCTATCAGTAAACTTCATAAATGCTCTCATAGATCCATAAAAAAATATATCTTTTCACTTTGTTTGCATTTTCATCTGCAATGAATTCTTATTTCCACGGGCAATGAAAGAGAACTGTGAATGTTTTACGTATTTTATATTGATTGGATGGGTCTATTTAATTCAATTGCTGCATATCCTTACTTGGAGGTGCTGTGAAAATCGTTTCAGAATCGATGGGCGGAAGCAAGCAAGACAAAAATAATTGACTGTTTTTCAAACTCCTGCAGGCAGCAGAATAACTAACCAAAAACAGCTCCCAGGGATGTCGGAAATTGGTTTTGCAAATCCTTCAGCAACATGTTCCACCCAAGAAAAATGGTAATATAGAAATCCATTTCAAACTCTATAGTGCAGATGAAGTTTATTTTCTTTGCTCTTTGTTGCTTTCTTTCATGTTCTGACACTATTTGGATAGACATAGGTATGCTGATAGTTGGCTTCTTCTGAGGACACTTGAGGCATGTAGGGGTGTGTGTGTGTGTGTGTTTTTAATCTTAAATCTTTCAGGGCGTAGGAACCAGATGCAGTGAGGTGGAGCTCTCCCCCGCAGAGTGATCTCCCTGGGCGCCTGGAGGTCCACTTCCAATCTATTTGCTGTAATTGCCGTCAGAGTGTACACCTTGGAGTCTTCTAATTCCCTCTTTTATTTCAGCCACCATGAGGCAGACCATCTGTCCTTCTGCCCCCCACCCCTCGTCAGGAGTCAGGTCTCTCCATAGCCTGCACAAAAACAAACAGGCTTACATACATGCACATACTTAGAAACACAACAACAAACATATTTTTGTCCACCTTTTGATGCAGCACACCTTTGTCCAAGCAGTCTTGCGTGACTGCAACTGAGAACACGTGTGCATGTTTTCACAATGTGGCAGTGAGGATGCACACAGTGCTGTCACACAAAAGGCTTGTCAGGATATTGGAAGTAAAGAAACATGTCTCATAATTTTTTCTACTATCAGTTCAATTGACCAGAAATCCCAGAAAAAAGAACCATAAATTTTCTTCTAACGGTGAAACGTTATTTTCTTTGGGATTTTTGATGAATCGATTTCAGTCACCAGTCACTCATTTCAAATGAAGGACATTTGTAAACTCCTTTACACCGCTGCACACGAGGCACTCATGTAACTCCGGATGATGTCATGTGATATTTACATATCAAATCCAGCTGCGTTCCTCCCCTTCAGCTTGTTCTCGATCTCACTCTTCTTGTGTTTTTGTGTGAAGCAGCAAAAAAAGGAACTGCTTGTGTCTGGAAATGTGTCCCATAATTGATGTTGCTGAGTTGATCAAAACTTTTCTCGACTTTTTAAAAATCTGTGGTAAGCAGAGACGTCAGGTTAGGTTCAAGTAGTCGCTATGTTTTCATTCTAAGTCTAACTCAAAATTTTCCAATTATGCCTACAACATTAAAAATGCAAATTCTCAAAAAGTGTTTAAAATAATTATTTCTTCAGTGAAGAATTCGTAGTTTTGGGACAGATCATTGTAAGTTTTTCAGATTTTGACCTGGAGATAATTAAATGCTTTCAAGATTCATTAAAATTAAGTAGAGCTCATAAGGAAAGGAAAGATTCTCTGAAGCAGATCCTAACAAAACGTTGAAGGTGTTCTCACAGGGTTTAAAATTGTTTGCATGCACAATTTGAATGGATTGAGGTTTTTTTCATTGTTTGTGTAACGAAGAGTTGTCAACACATCTTCATAGGTTAAGACTTTTTGGTTAAGATGTGTAACCAAAAAGGATTAAGTTACTTTAAATAACTACTACTTTTTTATTTAAAATAAGATTATATCACTACAATAGGGTGTCAAGCTTATAGCACTCACTGTCACATCTTAGGTTCATAGTTATAGTTTTAACTTACTTTATCAGACAAAGTCTCATTAAACCGTGGCAGGAAAGTGCTGCACAAAATTGGTTTTAATTGAAAAGTATATAGATGTTTAATATCCAGATCTTGTTAAACCTTTCCCATTAAAAACCTACCATTTTTTCCTAACTTCTCACTCAAAAGCTCAAAAAAATAGAAACAAATCTCACATTTAGCTTTCATTATTTCAGTCAAGTCATTCAAAAGGCTCAGCAGCAAAACATTGTTCTGCTCAGACAAACAATATTAATTAGAAGAAATGCTGGCGGAGGCTTTCCTGTGCTGACATTTTCTGTGTCTATCTCACTGCGTCTTTGTTTGTGGTTTTCTACACTGCAGCCGTGCTGTCTAGGGTTTGCAACTGATTTAAATACCATCCCATCTCATTAACATGCACAGATAGAACTGCGAGGGCCAATTACATTCATCTTGTCATGTGGCTGGGCTTCCAAGTCGTTAATATTTTATGGCAACACGCTCCCCCAGCCACAGCAGCAACACACCAGTGCTCTTACATTATTCCACAGCTCAGGACGCGAGATCAGAAACATCCGCCTGATTACACGTTCCTCTAGGTCATGACAACATACGCATGAAAAATGAGTTGAAGAGGCAAATAGCGAAACACCACATATAGATATTATAACTGATTATTATCAGACAAACAAACCTGCAAAGTAATCTAAAGTTTTATTATTAGGATTTTAATATTTGTGGTGATATCATTATTTTGTAATCAGTTAGGAGCCATTTCTAAATAAGTGATGATTCAGGATGGTGAAGAGCGAAAGACAACAACACGTGCAAAAGCATAAGAAAATATTGGTTAGTGTTGCTAAAATATTATATGTTTAGTTACTACAACATGTAACTGAACATTATGCTTATTGATAAATACTTATATAATCCCCAAAACATCACTATGTCTTATGTTGCATGTTTTGCATAAGCACTGTTTTGTTTTTCCTTTACTTTTTTATTTTAGCTGTCATGTATTTTACATTGTTGTTTTCATATTTCAGCATACTGTGCCTCAAGAAACAAAAAAACAAATTTCCTTAAGTAACTTTTGGGTTTATTGTTTAGATATATATCACATTAAATCAGTATGAAGAACTTCTTCCCAACGTGACACTGTCTTAAATTTAAATATCTATTCTATACTGATAGAATGGTTCAAATCCACCTGCTGGAGAAGATAACCTCCATATAATTTGACAGGCTGATCTTACTGGTGACAATCAAGAGAAGTTCTCATGTAATAAATCCTGGGTAGTCAGTGCACTGAAAAAATGAACCAGCTTTAAAAAAAATCACTCTAATTTGTTACAACTAACTCTATTAGTTTTGCTCAAGCTATAATTCTGATTTGAATTATTCTGAAATCAAAATTATAGCTTGAACTAAACAATAAAATGAGATATAACAAATTGCAGTATTTTTGTAAGATGGTTTAAAGCAGCTTTTTTTTTTTTAGCATTCTGCTGCATCTATTATTCTGGACTTTCAGCTTTTTTTGTTTTCTGTGTACCATTTGTTGTTAAATGTGCTTTATAAGAGGATTGGATTTGAGAGAATCTTCAGTTTTTATTTTCACCAGTGGTTGAAAATAAATTACAGGTTTAAACAGTTTTTATCTCCCTATAGAGAGGATGCACATGTAAGAGTCTAACTAGTATTGGCTGTTGCTAATTGATGTCATAACTAATTTGCATGTTAGTGTAGTGGATGCTGTAGAGAAGAGGAAATATGTAAAGAGCAACGTTTTAATTGTAGCGTAAGAAGCTGTACTTTGCCTCCTGCCCTAGCAAAAAAGACAGGCAGTATTTCTTTTGCTATTAAGAATAAACATCTATCTAATTGATGTTACACATTTATGTATTTTTAACACTTATCTATGTTTTAAAATTTTAGTTTGAAAATAAAACTATCAAAAATAACCTATATCTCCAATATGCAGATTTAAGTTATTAAAATTAAAAAAACCAGAAATGAAGTTGTGTCAGATTATCAAAATATATGCTTGACTTCTACTTGCTCGTCTTCAAGTTAGAGCTGCTGAGTGTATTATGAACTGTTTTCACCTGGACATTATATTACTTCATCTGTTCAAGTTTAAGAAATATATGTCTTATTATAGAACATGATCTGGAAAATTTCCGCAGTGTTTCCTTCTTATCTGATCCACTGAACATCATTCTTGTTTGGAAACTCAGAAAGTGCTGAGTGAAAGAACTAGTCTGAACAAGTTTAAACTCTTCAAATATGAACATTTAATCATGGTGAACAAATGAAAACAGCTGTACGAATAAAGCATTACTGATTTTTTGTTACAGACAACAGAGTTCCGTCTTTGTCCACATCAATGTTAGTGCTAGCTTGACATCAGAACAGCTCAAGCACACATGAATCAGATAAGCAAACATTAGTTAAGAAAAGTAAAAGGTTTATTTCGGTATAAACCAAAGTATTAGTCGATATTTAAAAAAATGCATTTGGTTCAATTTAAATACTGGCTTTCATTTTTAAAGTTGTCAAATCTGAAGACAAATGACATGTCCACGCCCTTGAAAAGAATTGTTTTTCCCACACACAAAGACAAAGATTTATGCAACAGCTGCTTCAGCCTTTCAGTTATGTGCCTGATGAACTGAGGGAAATATGAGCACAATAATCCCGGAAAAAAATCTATAGCCGAGCTCCTGTAATTCCTTTAATGACTTCTCTAATGAAAGTAGCCAGTCTTCAGAACAATGACCACAGTTTGTGCCTCAACCGTGCAGAGCGAGGATGGCTTGAGGAGACAAGCCCGGCCCATTTTCTGACTGGTAGCAGCAGTCTACAACGACTCGCCTTCTGGCTCTGTGGTGGTACATGCCAAGATTGATGTGTGTTCCTGACAATGGCTATTTATATAGTGAGATGCTGCTTGGCAATGTGAGGGGGGGGGGAAGTCACTTAGCCGAGCAATTTCCTCACACAGGATAGCCCTTTCGTTTCATTTTACCAGCACAAATCATATTTTAGAGAAACTGCTTGGCTTTAAACTATAAAGAGTTGTGCTTTATTGTATCACAGATTGTGTTTGACAGTAAAATCAGGGGGGCAAATAAATCCATTCCTCTGAGTTGTTAAGCAATGCAATAAAGAACAAATCACAGGGCATATTATTGTTGTAAATTATCATTGTGTGGCTGAGTTACACTTTCGCATTAATCTGAACGCTAAAGACTTTTATATGAATTTTATGACAAAAATATGTTTTACTCACATTAATATCAGATTGTTAAACTCATATGCTCGAGTTAGTAAATGGAATTAAACTGCAAAATAATGGTAAGTGATATCTTAAAACACTGAGTCTGATGTCCAGAAGACTAACACTTCACATAGGTTCCATGGTAAAAACATGGTGGTGGCAGCATCATGCTGTGGTGATGCTTTTATTCAGCAGAAATGGAAATTAACATTGTGTTTGTGAGTTAAAATCCAGAGTTTATATATAGAAAAAAATGGTGTTTAAAAGCAATATCACAGTTATACTTATATGCTTGAATCACTAAACTGTGTCAAATATGAAAAGAAAATATCTTTACACTGTGATACTACGCATTTCTGCATGTACGCATGTAGAGTTTAAGTGCACTTTTGTTTTTATAAGCACATACATGATTGAACATAAACATTTGTTGAATTCAATCAGACTTTCTCAGCAGCAACCTCTTCTGTTCAAAGTAAGAACTGCAGTGAGTGTTTAGTACCTGGAGTGAAGGCATAAACATCAAAGGGACGGTCTTTACCTTTGATCTCTACTGAGATATCTATCTTTTGAAGAGACACTTAGACACCCTTCTCCATCTCTCCTAAACATGGACTGACTAACAATGGTGGTGGCAGCATCATGCTGTGGGGAAGGTTTTCTTTATCAAAACCGTGGAAGCTGGTGAGAGTGAATGAGGAGGATAATATGGTTTAACACTTTTAGTAGAAGAAAAAGACTCAAGACCGGGTTAGAGATTTACTTTCCAGTAGAATGATGATAACCATTTAGACCGAGGTGCTGTACAAAAAACCAGTAAAGAACGGGAGAATATGTACAATAGACAAGGTTTATTTACAGTTTTTATGTGTTTTTATTCTTACTTTTCTTGACTAAACTTTCCAGACTTCTCAGTCTGTTTTTATGTTAATTTTATCAAGCTTTAAATATACAACAGGCAGAAATCATAAACAGAAAGATAGAAAGGTCACAAAAAAGAGACAATGGAGGACAGAAGGAAGGGGGGAAGGTGAAAAAGAGGGAAAGAAGATAGGATAGGACACATGGCAGAAAAAGCTCCAAAAAGAAAGAAGCATAACATGACAAAGGAAGGAAAGACATAAGAGAAAGGGACATAGTACATGAAATGAATGAACGAAGGACACAAAGAGGAAAACAAAGGAAGGAAGCAAAGATCAAAGACAGATATTAATGATAAAAAGAGTAAAACACAGAAGGACAGTTGTAAAGAATGGACAAAGGTCACAAGGAAGGAAGAAAGTACACAAGAAAGGAAGGAATTTACTCAAAATAGGATAGGGGTGCCCATGTCTAGTCATGGAGAGCTACCTGGAACATGAGAGGATGTTGTTTTCACACAGGTCATCCTGCTTTCACACCCCACAACCAAATGGTTTGCTGCAGATGCCCATTGTCTTCCAGTCCACAGGTTGTCAGGCCAAACTTTGATGTCAGTAGAATGTGACTCTTTTATGTGATGCTATGTGGAATCCTCCAAGACTCAACTGTTTGTGATTTGCTACTTGATTGTAAACCAATCCCCCATTTAGGAAAGGGAAAGACTTCGTGGTACTTTACATATTCTGTAATTCCTGTAAGAAGAAAGATTGCATCTTGCAGACACTGTTGTGCTTAATCGCTTTTTTAGTTTTAAACTTGCACTAACATCCTGCATCTTTTAGATGCATCCCTTCTCCATCACAGCTTAAAAAAATATATTGTATTTTCCAGACTACAAGTTGCTGTTTTTTTCACAGAGTGGCTGGTCTTGTGACTTATAGTCAGGTGTTTTTTCCACGCCATGATGCATTTTTTGACGGATTTGACTTATATTGTGAAGCAACCTATAGTCTGGAAATACAGTACACATTCTGTATTTTCCATAATATACAGTATTACATGGAGTCACACTTTAATCAGCCATGTGAGTCAGCTGTGTTGAAGGAATGAAGCTAAACGTTGTAAGATGGCTCTCCTGGACTGAACTTGGGCACTCCTGTCTTGACATATTCTAATGAAAATCTGGAAAGAAAATGTTTTTACTGAACCTGGCTAATTAAATGTGAACTTTTCCAGAAATATGTGGGAATGCAACACATAACAAAACAGACATAAACAGGACAAAGACGCACAAAGCAGTTAGAACCAATATACAAACAAGTTAAATTGAGTACTCTATAGAATGAAAAGGAGACTTGGTTAGCCTACCGGTTTAACCATATTTAGTCGTCATCATTTGTCTTTACATGGACTATTTACTACTACTTACTACATATGTCTTAGAAACAAGGAATGAAGAATAATTAATTCAAATAATTTTGCTTTGTGAAGAAAGGGTCAAATGCATATTTTCTTTAATTTCCAATATGGCCTCTAATTATAATCTTGTTTTTCAAAATTTTCAGAACCAAAGTGTCCATAGAAGCTGTAGTAGAATGGCGGCGTCAGTCTGTAAGACACATTTGAGTACAAATTAAAACGCATAACTGAGTAATAAATTCGAAATCTTCTGAACATTACTCATGTCTCTTATCTGTTGTCCAGCATTCCTCATATATCATTTCTCAAACAGTCAGAATTACTGAGGCGTGAGGTGTAAGCGGCTCCACATTTTGCATATCAACCATCTTCTTGCTGACAAATGTTAGCTTTAATAAAACCAGCGAACAGAGACGGGAACGGGAGGCGGGTCCAACAAGCTGGGACTGATGCTGAGAAAATTTAGCAGGAAATGAAAAGTAGAATTGTCTTGGGGGAGGAATATCAAAAATCCTCATAATCATTTGTCACATTGTGATCCATATCAGTGAAGCTCAAGCGATGTATCTGTTGCAAACACGGCTTGCTGTCTGGGAACTTTTCCAGGTTTTGCTTGCTGCGGACATTTTACTTTAAACCCAACCCTGACTGACATCTACTGCTGTAAACTAAAGCAAAGCTAGAGAGCAACAAATCACTTTGGATCCTTTGTTTTATTAGGAAAATGTAGATTGATTAGTGCACTACAGTACTTTATACTGGATAACTAATGAAGCTAGAATCATCACAGCTATCCATGGACTTTGATCAATAAAGCAGAACAAAATGTTTATAATAGAGCTCAGAAGTGTTTATAGCTTAATCAGGAATAAAATGTTGGATTCAGTTGGGGCCTTTCAAAGGAAATGAGACATAAAGTGCAACCAAAGTATTTCAGCATGTTAATCTTTTCATTGTAAAGAATGAAAAGGACCCATTCTGTAGACTTTCCTCTGTCTTTTAGTGTTGGGTGTCTTCATTTGAAAGGCTTTTTTAACAAAAGAAACATTTTTATAAAAGAAAAATTTCATAATTTCATAATTGGGAAGTGCACTGAATATTTTACAATTCTTGTTTTTGATAAAAAAAAAAACAAAACAAAAAAACCCCGATTCAAATCATACTACACCATAGTTGTGTAGTAATTAAGTAAGGATTGTGTTTATCACGTGATAATGATGTTAACATGACCAGGATATAAATTTGTCACAGGATTCTTACACATTTATGTCTTATGTTCATTAAACATTTACAAAACTTTCACTATCCTGACCACTGTTTCTGCAGTGGTCAGGATTTAAATATTCTGTAAGTACAAGAAAGGAATGAATGAATGAATGAATGAATGAATGAATGAATGAATGAATGAAGGAAGGAAGGAAGGAAGGAAGGAAGGAAGGAAGGAAGGAAGGAAGGAAGGAAGGAAGGAAGGAAGGAAGGAAGG
>CAEFZY010041496.1:0-48640 GCA_903066815.1 Brachyrhaphis roseni
AATTATTTATACTTTATTTAAATGACATTTTTGCAGTATCCAGTATTTTAAAGTTTATAATGTTTGCAGACGATACAAATTTCTTCTTTTCTGGAAAAAATATGGATGAAATAATAAAAACAGTAGAAAAAGAGTTAGCTGAGTTGAAAACATGGTTTGACTACAATAAGTTGTCGTTAAATGAAGGAAAAACTAAATTCATGGTATTTTCTGGTAATCGGATCTATAATAATGTACAGTTATGCATAAATGGAGTTGAAATTGAAAGAGTTAATGAGACAAAATTTTTAGGAATCATTATAGACAATAAACTTAGTTGGAAGCCTCACATAGAATATATTAGAAATAAAGTTGCAAAAACTATTGGAATATTGGTCAAACTAAAAGATTTCATAAATGTTAAAGGCTTGCATATTATATATTCCGCTTTGATCATGCCTTATTTGTCATATTGCTCAGAAATCTGGGGAAATGCAAGTAAAACAACCATTGATATATTAGTTAAGTTGCAAAAAAAAGCTATAAGGCTTATTAATAAGGTTGGATACCGTGAACCAACGGATAAACTCTTTATACAAAGTAATGCATTAAAATTTAAAGATATTGTTTATATAAAAATACTGGAAATAATGCATAAAGCATTGAGCAAAAGTCTTCCTTCTGGTATTCAGAAATTATTTAAGTTAAGAGAGAATAAATATAATTTGCGAGGTTTGTTTATTTTTGAATGTGCAAAAGAGAAGAGCCAGATAAAGTCTAGATGTGTTTCAGTTATTGGTGTGAAACTGTGGAATGAATTGAATGATTTAAAGTTATGTCCTTTCTTGGTGAGCTTTAAAATGTAAAATGATCAAATCTTACGCTGTTATGTAGATTTATATATGTATTGTGAAGATATCCTGGTAGGTTGTTAGATATAAAAAAAAAACAGGGTAGGCAAGAATAAGCTTTGCTTTGGCCTATTCCTTTTTTGGTAAACTATGGGTTTGTTTATTGTTGTTTTGTTGTTTTCTGTGTTTGATGTGGACAATTTACCAAAATAAAGTAATTGAAATTGAATAAACACACAGGGAAATGGAAAACAAATGTTTATTAGTAACATCAAAACAGTCACAGTAAGAACATTGCAAATTAACGACAAGGTACAAGCAGAATTTACTCAGCTCATGAAATAGGTTTACATTGTGTCATCGTCCCTTGGCTGGGTGTTCAGCATGCTAGAAATATGCCAGGGTCCCCGGATCATACTTTTGCAGGAGTGAGGCCTTGGGCTTTCTGCAGGTCCTGCTGTAAACTGGTCAGGACCTCTCGCTGCTGTTCCGATTTCTTCTGATAGTCTTTCAGGAGCGTCTCGTATCTCTGACTGCAATGGGACAGGAAGGAAAGGGGCGTAAGGTAAGAACAGACCAAACACGCCTAACCCGGGTTGATACAGAGGAAACTCTGCCAGTCTTGAGACATTTAGAACAAGCTGGTTGTCAATACGGTTTGTTGACTTGCTATATATATAAATATTCTTATTGTGGGAAAGTAGGAAAGACCATGAAAAGATGCTTCAAACAACTTAAACCCAGCTGGTCTCCTTGTTTAACAGTCAACCATTTCCTGCTATTTTACTTATTTACCAAATGTTTAGTCATTCTCCTCAGTATCATGGCTAATCTCAAACTTAATCCTGAATAAAGTGTGAGTTTCACTGAATTGCGGGATTAAGAATAACAACAGGAGGCCCACTGATTTAAATAGCAAAGAGTAACTTGTTTATAGACACACAGTTGGGAATAATTCCAATAAAAATCTTGTATATGTAACCTGGTTGTATTTCCCTTTTGTTATAATTACACAAAATGTCTTTTCTTTTGTTGATTTGTATTGTTTCTTATCTGACTGAAACACCTCTAAAAAAAAACCCTGTCATTGTTTTAACCATGTTACTTTAAGACCGGAAGCACTTCCTTTTTATTCCTTCTTCTGTGATATTGTCTTTAAAATGTTTGCACCTCTTAAATGTTGTCCTGCGGAAAAGGATCCGGCTACATATATACATTTTTTCCCCAAGTAAAACAGAAATTCACCCTGGTCCCATAATACACAGCCGACAAATATAGCCTCACTTCTTCTTTTACAGCTATTGTTGCACTAAATGTTATTTTGAGAGATATGTGTAAAAACATTGCAAAGTTATAAAATTCAAAAGGCACTGCATGTCATCTCTATATGAAGTGTATGGACTGTAAAGTAAAGGCACAGATGAACAGAGTTTTTCCTTACATTTCTCCATTAATATACTCCAGTCGTTTTGCTACCGTGGCTTTAGCCTCATCCAAATCTTGTTTCACCAACACAGGGCCGATGAGCTTAAAGACAGTGTTTGAGCTGTCCAGCAGATCCAGCTCCTGGAGAGAGACACGTTACAGTAATAACCCAAAGAACCCCCGTGGTGGCGTTTGATTTGTGGTCAAAAGAGGAAAAACTTGCCTCTTTAACAATGTTGTTCTCTGCCATCTGTGTCTCCAGCTTCTGTCGGGCTGAAACGCTCTTACTGACATCTGAAACAGACAGCGGTTCGTCAGCACATCTGGATCGCTACCACGACAAATAAATGCGTCCATATGATATATTTATACACCGCTAACTGCCCCAATAAGGAATGCTAGCTTGGTGCGGCATGGCAGCCGCCACAACAAGGCTCGTAAGCCCTCACCTTTCTGCGTCTGCGCATACTTTTCAACTTCCGCTTTTAACTTCTTCTGAATGGCTTCTGCCATGTTTGTTATTTTTGCTTTTAACGGCGTTATAAGTGAGACAAATGTGCCAAAAAAAAAAAGCTTAACTGTGGAACATGAGAGCTCAGCGCGAGCGGACAGGAAGAATCGGTGGACAGACCGGATGTTGTGGGGTGTTCAATGCATATTGAAAACTCGGGATTTCTGCTTTCCTATCAGGCAAATGCCTCTTGAAGTACATATTTTTTAAAATTATTATTCCAGAAACGTAAACAAGATACATGTTAAGAAGTATATATATTGACAGTTTTGTGTGCAAGTAATCAGTAGACTGACAATTAAAGATAAAGGGATGTGGCACAGATAAGAAGAAAAACTAAATTACAGTAAAAATAAGAACAGGGAAATTGGAAATTATTATTTCCGAGGTAACAAAAAGCACCATTCCTTAAGGCTGTCTGACTGAATCCGCTATCCCAAAGTTACCAAAACCCTTATGATTTTTTATTTTCACAGAAAACTAGAATCATTAGTTTTCTGTGTGTCGGAATGGATTTTTGTCCCATATATGCATCTGGTATTACGTTTTCAACATTATGACGCAGTGGTTATTTACGACTCTTTACGACGCTGTCTGACGTTTTACGGCAGTGCCCACAGTTCCCCTGCGCCCAGCTTCGAGATGGCTTCGTCGTTCTGGAAAGGTGTTGTCGGTGTGGGGCTTTTTGCCTTAGCCCACGCGGCTTTCTCGGCGGCACAGCGTGAGTTTCTCCGCAAAGCGGTGGTAGTCCCGCCGGTGTCGGCTGGTTCTAGTCGGTCTGACCGACAGATCGGCACCACGGGCCTGCCTCTCTGGCAGCTTAGCTCCGCTCAGTCAGCTCTGAGGCGGAAATTCATTAATACTCACCTTTGACACTGATGCATTCGTTCCCGCGGTGACATTTCTATTTGACCAAGGCTTTGATCGGCAGTATTTAAATCTCGTTACCTTTGGTACTGATTGATAGAGGAGTCGTGCTTCCTGGTCTCATTAAATCCCATCTCTCCGTGCAGATCGATCATACATGCGGCTCACAGAGAAGGAGCATGAGACTCTACCAATTGACGTGAGTAACTTCAGGGTTTTTCTTTCAAAGAAGATATCCTGCATTACAATTACACTGCATGCAGTTTTATCTAATTTCCCTGGTTCAGAAGTCACTGAAGGGCCATACTTACAACTGAAACTTGTCAATAATGCAAAACACAAGTGAAAACTAGCGAAGGAAAGAATATACAGAAGGAAAACACACAAATAAATGTCATATTTATAAGTATCACCTATTAATCTCTTTCGTCTTCGCTACCCCTGTCCTGTTTCAGATTGTTCTGCAGACCTTGTTGTCATTTGTGATGACCTGTTACGGGATTGTGCACATTGCTGGAGAGTTCAAGGACATGGATGCTTCCTCCGAGCTGAAAAACAAGTAAGAGCTGCGCACCAATCCCCTCGATGTGGGAACTGTTGGTTCCCATTGTCACAGGGGAGCCTCCGCACTTTCAGATGCATTTATAGGCGCAGCTCTGTTGGGCTTTAACCCAAGACATTAACCAAAGTCCCATAACACGGTTAAGTCAAGGCCAGCTATTACTGTGCAGCCAGTTGCATGTTTACCACACAATGAATCTTCTGCGCCAATTCATCCACTACTAGCAATGAAGCAAACATTTCAGGAAAGTGCAGGGAACCTGCAGTCTTGGTCAGTATTTTCATTTAGTCTAGGTTTGCGTGAAGACTCGGGGGGGAAAATCAAGGAAGTGCTGGAAATGTCTCTTAAAGAGGTCTCAACTACGTTATTAGATTAACACTTGTGCAAAGTTTGTCCAGGAAAGGCTTTAGACGGGTATGAGTGTTTCTGCATGTACTGTGTGGCTGAGACTGGACAACTAAGAAGCCACTTATCTCCAAGAAAAACACAAAACTGGCATTCTGGAAGACGTACCAAAGTCTTAAATACATGTATATAAAATTAAGACCTTATATTTTGTCTTAAGTTTATAAAAATGTAAGTTGGTCTAGAACCCGACGTACCCACCGGTGGGTCCAGCTGCCACGCCAATAGCTGTGAGGCTATAAGTGATGTGGGTGTAAGTTAAATATGTTGATCACAAGTCTTATTTTTTGGTTTTGATGAGACCATTCAGTCTCGCATTCGATGGAGTTTTTCTTGCAGGACTATTCTGCCAGGCAAACATTTGAGTCGCACACCGTCATTGTGTTCTGTGATTATAGGCGGGTTGCGGCTACTGCTAACTACCTGCTAATATACCCTTGCTATCTAGCTAGCTTTTTGGACCTGTCATGGGTCAGTGTAAATGTATCGGCAGTTGGCTGAATGACGTTCATTTTCACCACTGACTCACTTCTGTTGTTAACCCATAGGATGTTACATTTATTATCTGGAACTCCTTAGGGCTGAAATGAATAATCGTAATTAATTGATTATTGTGGTAATCGTCAACTAATTTAGTAGCTGATTAATCATTAACTGGAGTACATAGACTCAAAAAAGGCAAATTTCTCAACATTCAAAGCAGTAATTAATCCAAAACTGTTTAATTACTTAATTAATTTTTATACTTACAAATAAGTATACATTTTGCATTCAAGCTAAAAATATGTTTGTCTGTAAATAGATTTTAGCCAAAACTCAAGTGGCGTAGTTTTAGCTTCATCCAGCTCAAATTTGTGAAATGAATGCCATGTCGTTGCATTTAAGCCAATAAAATATTTTTATATTTATACACTGTCTTGTATATATATTGTATTTAAAAAATGGCTCAAGTGGTTAAATGAAAAATCTGTATGTGCAATTTCTTTTATCAGATTATCATCAGAATACTAAGTTACTAAGATAACTGTTCATTGCAGCCCTAGAACCACTTCTATATAAAATGCACATTTTCTTTGCACATTACAGGCCTTAGATTTAAGGCTTGTTAGGACCTCTAAGCGTGTTATATGAATGAAGTTTGACTTGGTGAAACTCTGAGGAGCTGATTATGGTGGACCGTAGGAGAGTTGATCAGTAAACAAGCCACCTTTATTTACCCTGGAACGACTCTCCGGAGAAGAAAGTGTGAATCAGACAATTAGTCACGATGACATGGAACCAAACTGTTTGCATTTTTGTTGCCCGGTTAGATTTCCAATCAACTGATTTCAGTCTTTTTAATGATAAAACATCTTCGTCTAACAGTGCTCAGTAACAAGTAAAGTAAATATACCACTGGCTTACCCAGAGGTTTGTGTCCAGGTGTATTATTTGTAAGTAGAACCATGTTTTATTTTATCTTTTTTTTTTTTTCTCATCAGAACTTTTGACACACTGAGGAATCACCCGTCGTTTTACCTCTTCAACCATCGAGGTCGGGTCCTGTTCCGCACACCGAAGGAGGAGCCATCCTCCAACCAGCAGGCTCTGCCCAACCCCATCAGGCTACGCAAGCTGGAGCATTAGCACTGAGCCGGGGCCCCGCCCACCTCAGACCCTCTCACCGCCCTGATAGGATTTGTTTTTGTTAGCCAGGATGAGGGGGAGGGCTCTGAGAACTTAACTTCTTCCACTTAAAAAAGTTTTATTTATTAATAAACTAATATGCTGTCCAAAATTTGCATCTCTGTCCATAAAGTGGTTACCACCATAATTGACACTGACTGTGCCAACCCTTCTGTTTTCCATGCAGATTTGTTTGTATGTATATATATATATATATATATATATGCTATGATGGCTTTAGAGTCTTACGACACTCAAGACGTTTTTTTTGTTTTTCTTTCCTCTTTTGAGCTAAATCAGAATAGCACTGCTTTTTTTGAATTTATTTTCCACGGTGTTTTAATTTCACCCTCTCACTTCTCTTCCACTGCTGCTCAGGCCAAGTATTAAGTTTGTAGATTTGAGCTTCATAAAGAAAAGAACCCCCGTGTTTCCCCTGAATGACGTCCTGCAGCCTCAGCGTATCCCGTTTGCGAGGGAAGTTGTTTGTTTTCAAGCCAGGAAATCAGGCTGGAGGTGAGAAGTGAAAGCAGGAAACATTACAGTCTTTCCAATGACACTTTGGACCTTAAAATTCAAACAACTCCATTCATTTCTGTGAGTTATGTTGTCCATTATTTTTATGTTTTGTTAACATCCTACAGACTGTTTTTAATTTAATAAAATTCATACTGGTTTTACAAAGTGGATGTTTTTTTATTTATATATTTCAATCACTGCTCATGTTTTAACTTGATAAAAATGAAAAATGCTATTTTATGACTACATGGCTGAATAATTGCAGTTTATGTGCTGTTATCAATTCATGTAATGAAAGACAAATTGCAGTTGTTGGTGTTGGGCACTAGGTGGCAGTAGAGTAGCCTCAAATGTGGGTAGATGAAAAGTATGTTTTCAGACTGATTTAGCAAAACGTAAAACTTTATAACATAATAAAATACAAATTCTTTATCTTCTTTTTCTGCATTTTTAAGTTTTGAAAAGATTAGGAATGCAAATTATGCCAATTATAACTGCAGTATTTAATGTCTTTTTTTTTACATATTTGTTAAAACTGTCCATATGTTGTGACGGTTAACATGACAGATAATCTTAAAAAAAGATTAGTTCTAGCTGCATAAAAAGACAGCTAGGTCAGAAACAACCAGTCAGAGCCAGGAGGAGGGTCTTAGTGCTGTCAATCAGGCTTGTGCACACATGCTACAGTTTTTCCCCGTCAGCAGAGCCTGTCATGAATGCTAAAGCTAGTTAGGATGGCCACCAATGACTGCGGATAAGCAATTTTCGTCACCATTAGCACATTTAGCTGTACATGACAGTTATTGACAGCACTAAGACCCTCCTCCTGGCTCTGACTGGATCTTTCTGACCAGGAGCTTTTATTTCTGCAGATGGAAAGAGTGGCTCAGAGGCTTAATTTTTTTTCTGTTTAAACAAATATGCAAAAAAATCAAGTATTTTTTATTTTATTTTTTTACAAAAGTTACATACTGCAGCTTCAAGTGGATTTTAAAATTGCTTTAAAAAAAAGCATGTTTTTATGGTTACTGGCTGGTAGGTTCTCTGTATAAAATTATTATTGCTAAATGTGTGGAGGAGTAAAATCCTGTAAGATGAAAACACATTAAAACCAAACATTAAACGCCAATCTAGACGGTTCGTTTTAACTTTTATTTTTTTTTTTTAAAAAAAGATTATCTTAAAACTTTGCGCTTCATATATGTATTTAACAGTTTACAAAAAAATGGCTTTCAAAATATTTCTTTAACTCTGACATAAAGTCACAAAAATAATCTATATTGCCTATGAACATTAAAAAGTAGTGTACATTTTGTAGAAACAACCAGAAGAACAAAGAAAAGCTGCAGAGAGGAGGAGGGTAAAAGAGTAGAGGCTGTTTAACAGAGGGTCAGCTGAGCCTGGACTCCAGGAGGAAAACTGCTGGGAACGCTGGACTGATGGGATCATCGGAGCGACTCCGATGCTGTGACAGTTACTTGTGGTATGTGGCGGTGCAAGGCGGTGAGAGTTAGCCACAACTTGTACTGGCTGATGACCAGAAAGCTCATTTTCAGAACCAGTCACCGTCGTCTGCTTTGTGTCAGATACAGCAGCTTCCACATTTCTAGTAAAGATATCGCCTCTAACTGCTGCAGTCTCATCTCACAAAGGAAATCTGAGAAAAATTCAAACTTATGATTGAATTTTGAATGTCAGTCCTGTAGAAACGTCTTGGGATCACAGATCCTATTTAGTTGCTTTGGAGCGATGCCAGAAAGTAGAAAATAAAACTTTTCTGACTTTGCGCACCTGCACCGGTTTAGCTAGTGTGCTTTATGAGACTAAGGTTGAGCTTTTTCACAATATGCGTAAAACAAAGAATGAAAATATGGAAAAGCACCTCACACCCACTGTTAAGTAGGGTAGAGGACTTGTAATGCTGTGGGCCAGTTTCTGGTCGAACAGGTCAGTAAAATAAAAACATGTCACCATTGAAGTCCTTCAACAGGACAATGATGTGAATATACTCAAATTTAAAGATTTGTTTTTATTCTTCTACATGTTTCCGTGTGAGATAATGCCACAGCAATGAAAGAGGAAATTATTTTACAGTTTTAGAAGGGTGTTGCAGCGTCAAGAACAGTCTTGACTTCTGTATCCCAAAATACTGATGCAAACAGACGCTGGTGAATTTTAATAGGAATAAAAAATAAAAAAAACAGTTTAAAATTTACACCATGTTTAAATCTTGACAATATGTCCAAATAGTAAGAAAGGTGATCCAATTTGGATGCTTAAAACCATGTAAATATACAGTATATATATAATTATATATATATATGAGAAATTTTTGGACTGGAAAACAAATACTGACTGAGGTTGAGCAATGTGTCAATATGAGCTAAGAAATATCAGAATACAGGCTAACATTTTTAAGTAACGTCACATTTTGGTTCGCTACAATTATTAGACGTTTGAGGGATTTGCTGCCATTGATGAGCAAAGCTTTCCTCCGTTTATGTGTGCGAGTCATTTTTTCAGCCTGCATACTGTCTCTTTAAATAATAATCACACTTATTTTGTTGCCAAATGATTCAAATTATTAATCTTTTATTTAATTGGACTGTTCATATTAGTTGAATTTCCAGATTTCTTCCTATTATTATTCTTGTTAAGCTCTTTTCCATATTGCACAACCCCTCATGCCAACAGATGTCAGCATCAACTAAAAATAGTCAGATATTAGGTAACAGGATCAACGTAGATAATAAAAAAAAGAGTAATAAATAAATAAATAAAATAAAATCAGTGCGATGTTTTTGTTGCAGACGTAATCTGGCTTAACCCGATTTGTTCTGTCAGCCACAACTTTACATGAATGTTTAAGCTTCTCTCTATTTTTTTTAGTCGCGTAAAAGAATATTTATAAATGAAAACGACTTTCAGACCAGCTGAAAACGGGTCTGTGTGTAACAGCCGGGGTGATTGGGGAAGGAAACCAGTATATGACCAGTATCTGACACAAGTGAGGATCAGGCCAGCTGTGTGACTTTTCATCTAAAGGAGTGTGTGAGTCTGCTGGACTTGTCCTCACTGACAAAAGCCGTCCAGGTGTTTACGGCCTCTGTCGACATCGGCGTGTTCGTCGCAAGCGTCTCAGCTCTGAAGGACCCTTCCCCGCCATCCGGTTAAACGACAACAACGCTTTCCTTCTCTGCATTTCTGAATCCTCCGCTCGCGGCGGAGGTGTTTTGGCGGCAGCGAAACCCGGCGGTGATGAAAAACGGGACAGAACGGCGGTGGGTTTCTGCGGGTTTACTACCTGCCGTGGTCGTTGGGAAGCGGAGAGCACGGCGCCGATTCGTCCTCAACTTCGGCCAGGGCGGTCTCCAGCTGTTGGATCAACACGCGCTTCTTGAACCTGGCGAAACAAAACGAAGCTTCATGAGGCGGAGGCAGGAAGTCAGACAGGAAACGGAGCGGCTTGAAGGTTCAGAGGAGAGGAAGAAACCCCGGGGGAAACCCAGCAGCAGCTGGGTAGATGAGACCTTTTTCTTTTAGTTCAGGCACAATAAGACTGGATGTAGAACATTCATTTCTATTATTTATTTAGACCCAGACTTTGACTAGGCCACTCTTAACACATGAATCTGCTTTAAAGGGGCAGCAATATGTGTTTTCCAGGCACATGTTGCCATTTTATAGCATAATCAAGTAACTATGTCACCTTCAGTTGTTATAAAAATGCTACATGTAACAAATATGACTTAAATATTACTTTGTATTTTAACAAATTTAAATTGGGCCTCTGTCTCTTTAAGAAACTCCTTCTCTTTCTGAAATGCTGCTCTCAGGAAGTCATCACAGCATGGCTCCTCTGTTAACTCTTTAACAATGTTTTTACCAGCATTGCACTGAGAAGAAGCTCCTATAACGAGCTTAGCAGCTGCACAGTTGCACCAGGTGTTTGCTAATTGCTGCTGGCTAGTCTGAAGGAGCTGGTGATGGGCTACTTTGTGAAGCGGAGCTAGGCCCAAGCAGTCGTTTTGCAGAGCTGAATGGTTGCCATGGATATTAAAGGATTTCAAGGAATCAACGCGACACTCCAGGTGTGCTTTTGACGAGGGAATAACTTTATAACATGATGTAAAGCTAAAAAAAGTCGATTTCACAAGATACTGCCCCTTTAAAAAAAAGTACAGCTTCTTGTTTCTTACCTCAGAGCTTCTTTGATTGCATGTTGGATGAAGTACTTTCGAACGTTCACCGGTCCTTTCACCTGCTGCAGCAGACTGAGTATGGATTTATAGTCTGGGGAAGAACACACACAGATTAAGGTAAGAACTGACGGATTCCTACACTGAGATCCGGTTGCCTGGTTTGTACTCACTCCGTCCAGGTTTGCGGACCTCCTTGATGACTCTGCTCCTCAGCTCGGCTTGGCAGCCGTCCAGCGGGGTTATGTAAATGGTGTCGAGAGCGGCGAAGTCGTCTTCGCTGCCGTCCAGCTCGCTCTGCGGACTCAGGCGGTCGCAGTTGTGCCTCTCCTCCATCGTCTGCTCCTCCAGTTGATCTTCGTCCTCCACCGCGCTCGCTTCCTCCGCCTGAAACGGCGCCGCCAATCCCGTCTTATCCTCCAGCATCAACGGGGACGGACAGAACGCCTCTGCATCCGCCTCGCCGGGCCAGATCTCGCCAGAGTCCAGGCCGAGGACGCCGTCGCCATTGCTCTCGGTGAGCACCATGTTGTTCCCATCTGTTCACAATAAAAAAATTTTTAAAATTTGTGTTTTTTGTTTTTTTTTCTCTGAACTACATCAGAAACAGGCTTTACTTCTTCATTCTACCTTTGTGCTGTGACAGGGATTTGAGGAGATTCTGCTGGCCTGGACTCTTCCCCACCGCCACATGGTTGGTGCTGCCCGGCGGGGTCTGCGGTCGCCGCAGCAACGGGGACATGCTCCGTCTTCGCTTCATGGTGCCGCTGGAGTTGGGGTCGCTGGAGTGGCCCCGCTTCTTGTTCTGAGGTCCAGCCACAAACTCGTCCGCCTCGTCGATCATCATGCCCTGAGGAACACGGCACAGAAGACAACAGAACTGCAGAACCAAGACAACGTGTCCGTATCCGGCCGGGTAGACATGACACGTTGCACAGGTATTCATAAGACAGGAGGAAGTAGAAGCAAAACAAGGCGTGGTTTTCAAAAAATTTATAGAAACAAAAACCAAAAAATGTGGCGTAGATGTTTTGGAACAAAATTTGTTAAATAAAACATTTGACAACTTTGTATCATTTTCTGTTCCCTTCCAGTTTATTCAGTGCTCAGAGTTTGTCTATCACACAATAAAAGCAATTTAGAGTTGCGATTGTGATTTGACAAGATGTGAAAAAGCTCGAGGGATTACCTGCAAGCTGCAGGGGTTGGCAAATGTCTACCTTTTTATCCTGCTTGAAAGGATTCCCAAATGTGTGAAGCCGTTTGGGTTGATCGGGATCGATCTCTCTCAACGGAGATGGCATCATCTTCAGGTACTCCTGGTAGTTTCCCATCTGAGCCACTGGAATGCTGTGCAGGAAGTCTAACAACAACAGAGACACTCATATCAACACATTCAGATTCAAAATGGACGTCTGCGTCTCCTACAGAAGGATTTTTCCAAAGACGTCGGTCGTACCTTCGTCTTGGCCTCGGATCAGCTTCAACGAGGTCCGCAGCAGGTTGGTGCGCATTCTGGTGAGCTGATCCAAGAGGTTTCGCCTTGGGATGTCATAGGCGTTCCGGTAAGCTTGTGGTTTCACATCCTGGGGAGACATTTTGAGGGCAAAACGCTCAGTGAACACCAGACCTCTCTGCACAGAAAGCGCGCCGCCGTTCTCACCTTGTTGAGAAGAGCAATCTGGAAGCCGGCGAACTCTTTGAAGTTGATGTCGACCAGGCGGAGAGGCCCCTCTCCGGTGATTCCCTGCAGCAGCTGCTTGAAGTCCCGCCGGTGGGCCAGAGAGAGAGAGCTGGAGTGGTTCTTCACCTTTATGCCCGTTTCTTGAGGTGCCTTTTTCCCCACGGACACAATTAGGCGGTCTGATTCAATTTTTGCCTTCAGTAAAAAAAAAAAAAACAACAAACAAACACCAAAAAATAGGAAACAAAAATGTAGCGGGATGAAATTAAGACAGAGTAAACCTTTGAACCAGATGCGCTTGTTTACGTTTGCCGACAGCAGAACAAAAGTGAAGTAAAATGATTTTTGATTGTAACAGTGGGGATCAGTACGAGTGTCAGAAGAGTTGGGATGTTGGTTGTTTCTGGATAAAAAAACAAAACAATAAAGATTTAAGAAACTGCATCTATAACTATTGCAGATACCCTTAGTGTCTGAGATTTTCTGAAAAAATTTCTGCGACCTGATCTTAAGTGGGTTACCAGTATTGCTGTGTTTTTTATGTGACTGGAAAATATCCATTTGAAGCATTTTTAATTGGCTCTAACTGAATGTCCTGTTTTTCAGTCTTTCCCAGCGTGGAGAGTGGCTCTGTGTCAAGTCATACTCATGTTTCTCGGAAACAGGAAGTCATGGAGCGTTAATCAAAAGTTCACAGACACTTTGATAGTTAAAGAATCTACCGTGAAAAACTGAAAGTATGAGAATGAGTTAAGAATTTGTGTGAGGCATTATGACTTTTCGGTTAAATAGTAATAATATGAGGCTGTTTACACTTTTTTATTGTAGGGTGCTAATATCTGAAGCTGCTATGGTTTCAGATGGAAAAAAAAGAGGGAATAAGTAACTAGCCAATTAGCCTCGTCTGCATCCGCAGAGCCAGAACCAAACATGGAGAAGCAGCATTTCAGCTTCTATGCTCCACTAATCTGGAACAAACTTCCGGAAAACTGAAAATATGCTGAAACACGGAGTTCCTTTAAATTAGGGCCAAAAACCCCTAGAGGCAACAAGTAAATAATAGACATAGAGATAATGAACTAAATATTCATAACTGACGTGTTCAGGATGTGGTAGAATGGATAAACATTGACAGTAACAGCATGTTTGGATTACATTAGGATGTTTCTCCAGCCCTCACTGCTGCTTACCTGCTGGCTGAGCTTTTTCAGGTATGAAATGACACTATAACTCAAGCCGCAGTCCATTGTGTCGGCGATGAGGTTTGGTGCTCCCATCATCCTCATTGCCTTTTTTAAGGGCTGTCAGCAGATAGCAGAACAGTGTTTGGGTGAAATAAATCAACTAATAAAAGCAACACCAGAGAACGCCGAGAGGTGTTTACCAGCAGGTAGTACGGAGGCATCGTCTTCAGGTACATCTCGAAGGCCTGTCGCCACTTCAGGTTTGGTTTGAATTTGTGAACTTTAAATAAATCGTCTGAAAGGAGAGAAAAGGTTGTCGGAGACATTTTTAGCAACTCGGGGTTAGTGAGCAAATAGATTAATCGATTGATTAAGCCATTGAATTTAGCACCAGCTCTAAAAACAATGAATAAAGCCAATTAATCGCTCGATAAAATAGATTAATCGATCAATTAAAATCAGTGAGTCATTCGATAAAAATAGTTAATTGATCAATAACATCGATGTGATGATCAGGAAGCCATTTTGAATTTAGCACCAGCTCTAAAAAACAATTAATACAACCAATTAATCGCGCTATACAATAGATTAATCATTCGATAAAATTGATTAATTGATAAATAACGTCGATGCTGTGACCAGGAAGCCATTTTGAATTTAGCACCAGCTGTGATCTACTGACCCAGGTGTTCTGTGGATTAGTGCTGGGAGTCTTACCGAGGAGCGGAAGAAGGACCGGATAGTTGTAAGGCATGACAAACAGATTAACACAGGTCAGTGTGGTGCTGGCCTTGAGGTAGCCAAACGGTTTCCCCAGGTCGTTTTGCTTCCCACTGCTGCTAACAAAAACCTGAGGACGAGGCGTCAAACAATCAAGTTAAACATCACAACCACGAGAAAAACAGGGGAAACCCGACTGCCGTTCAGCCTACCTGCCAGCACATGTGTGGGGATTTCCTTTCCAGGACGTACTGGGTGAGTGGGGACGGCTCCAGCTCGTATTTGTCAAAGGGAAGTTTGTCAATCACCATGGGTTCACAGTCCACACAGGAGAAACGCACCACGGGGTGAGCAGTGCGAGGCGGCTGGGGGGAACGTGAAGAAGTGAATTTAGCACAGGAATTTAGCTCAAAGATTTGTATCGCTGGATACTCTGACGGTATCTCAAATAAACACCAAGAAAAACCCATAAATCGCTACAAAATAGTAGATGAGAAAGCCGAAATAAAAGCAGCAGACTAACACAGAACTGCTCACCAGGGTTGGAGAGTTCTGGTCCGGCCAGAAAGACTCTGGTATGGGCCAGTGGCCGACCGGGACCCCCGTCTTTGGGTTTGGTCGAACGTAGATTAGTTTGTGGCAGCTGTGCCAGGGTTGTGGGTTGAAGGTTGAAACGGGACGACTGGACTCCACAGAGTTGTCTAAAACGGTCAAGAAACAACAGAACAAACTCAATAAATATGCAAATATTGCTACCATTTAGGATCTTTAACACAGCTTATACACAGTGCCTTGCAAATGTACCAAATTTTGTCACAAAACCTATATGTATTTTATTGGTACTTTATATACAAAAAAAATCTAAAAAGCAAGCCCCATATTCAGGGATGTACAGGGTTGGTTTCCTACGCTTCTCTATCACATCGTCCATGTAGGCCACAATGTTTAACTTCTGACTCATCTGAACCAACCTTCTTCCACATGTTTGCTCTGTCTGCTGTTTCTGGAAAACTGCAAACCAGACAAACCAGCTACGGTATTACGGCCCTCGTCTTGCCTACCATCTTTACAAGTTCTGATGACAAGGCCTGACGATTGAGGTGGACGACCATTTCTTGGTTTAGTCAAAAGTTGTGACATACTTTCCAATATTTAGATAATGGATTGGACAGGAAGATGATTAAGGTTTGGAATATTGAAGGAATAATACTTCCTTCATGATCTGTCTCCTGTGCTCCTGGGCCTTCATGATGAATGTTGTTCACTAATGCTCTTTACTAATTAGGTGACCTCTGATGGCAGTTGGTTGAAGGGTTTCTGCAGGTCCCACCAACTCAAATTTCAGACTTTTTAAGGCCACTATGAATATAAATTACAACCCATCTCTCCACAGAAATGTACAAACTTCACCCAGTGGCTGATAGGATAAAATTGAACTTATCCATGATAGAAAGCTAGCTAGCAATGAAATATTAGTAGCTAGTTAGCGGTAGCCTCAACTGTCCTGAGTCACAGAATGCAATGAAGACGCCTGAGTGCGACTCAAACTTTTGTCAAACAGAAAAGTCTCGTGAGAAACAGAAACAGAACATATGAGATTAATCAGTCCTGTCAAGATCAAATTTAAGACCTGTGATTAACATATTAAAAGCCAAATGATGTTTTAAACAAAATTCAATACATTTTAAGGCCTTAACGCATGCATGAGAATTTAAGACTTTGCAAGACTTCTTAAGGTCGCACCCTGTGGTTTCATTGGACTGTATTTAAAGTTATCATAGTGAAATACTTGAATAGTTGTATTTCCAGTTCACAGTTGTGCGCCACTATCAGGGTACGTTGTTGTGAGATACAATGTACTGTAAATACTTTTGCAAAGCTTTTTTTTCTAGAAACTCTCATGTTACCAATCAATGAAACAAACCAGGAGGTGGAATCAGCTGTTTGGTTCAAACGTTAAAAATACTGTCTCTTTCTGTCAACATTATGTTTGCTTCAGTTACCTGTAGGAAATGTGACGAGGTGGTGTGCTATTTGACCGTATGCACCTGACTGGACTCAGTCTTAATCTTTTCATGTGGATGCAAAGGTTCCACCTGCAGTTTGTGTGTGCATCAAAAATTCACCTTCACCTCCGAGAGGCGGATCCGGCCCGGTCTTCTCAAAGTTGATGACGACGCCGCTTTGAACCTTTTGCACCAGAGACTCCAGACACTGGTTTAGCATCCGTTGTGTTCGCACGCAGTACGACCGTCCTGAGAGGATCAAACTTCACAATGAGTTCTCGCCCAGAGGGAAAAACTAATCTAACGAACCGAAGAAGAAAACGCCAAACCTCCCGTGACTTCACACATCTGCGTGATCGCCGACTCATCTGTGGGGACGCTGCCGAGCTGCTCGTTGTCCGGCGCGGCTGCTCCCGGCAGCCTCAGCACCAGAGCAAACAGCCGCTGGTCCCAGCGAAAAGGCTCTTTGGTGAGCTCGCTGCCAGCCAGAGGGGAGTTCAGAGGCAGGTGCAGCTGCACGGCGGTTCGAGACATTCAGCGTTACTACAACACAAAGAGCTAAGAATCTTCCGAAGCAGCAGCTTACAGCTGGTGCTGCTATGAAACAGAGGATGTTGATGTTACTTGTGTCTGCGTGTGTCTCACCTCATCTGGCACCCCGGAGCTGTTTGTAAGCTTATTCCCATCAGTGATGGTAATGATCACAGATGGCTCCAGGAAGAATGGGTTGCGGCCCTGAAGGGAAAACAGCCGCATTCAGCAAGCAGGCTGAAGAGCAGCAAGTCCATTTTAGGGCTGCAACTAACGATTATTTCAGTAATTGATTATTCGGACAACTAATCGATTAGTCGTATAAAAATCTATCTTACACATTATACAAATTTTTTATTTAACCACTTGAATATTCATATACTACAATACTAGAAACACATTAAAATATGCAAATAAAAAAGGAATACAAATCAATTTTTAAATAAGAAAACAAACATTTTGATGATATGAAGAGTAATTGATTAATTTTTCCGTTAACCGATTAATAATTGGAGAGCAAAAGAAGCTTAATGGGAGCTTCTTTTGCTCCCATTAAAAGAAGCTCCCAATTTGAATACCAATTCAAATTGTACAGAATTTGAATCGGGTGAAGCAAAAACTATGCCACATTAGGATTTCTGGGTAGAACACATTTACACAGCGTTTTTTTTTTTTTTATATGTATATATTTCTTTTATTTTTGTCGCTTAATTACCGCTCTGGGTGTGTTGTTCCGTCAGTAAATAGTCTTTTTTGGAGTCCACATACTCCAGTTGACTATTGATCGATTACTAAATCAGTTGATAATTGTTTAAATAATCGATTAATTGTGATTAATACGATTAATCGTTCCAGGCTAAGTAAATTTAGGTTCACTACTCTGCTTTCCTACCTTTATACTCCATAAACTGAATCTGGGCTCTGAGCAAAAGAAATTCCACTTGCTGGTTTAAACTAATGACATAATCTTTACAGAAATGTTTAAACAGAAATCAGCATGTAATATCCAACATGAGCCCTCTGTAGCTGCGGCTAATCTTTGGTTTGTGTCATAATGTCCTTGCGCTACTAGTTGAGGGCATCGCAGCAGAGGTCAGTCTCCTCTAATTCACACACATGGGGAATGCCTAAGCAGATTCACACACTCCTGATGTACGGACGTTGTCTTACTGTAGTAATCCATTTCTGCCTTCTAGCGGAGAGAGCGAGATAACAAAAAAGGGGGAATGTTGATTGGATTAGGCAACATCCAAAAGACAATTTTCCCCTCGCTATTTTTAGACAAAAGAGTGAATAAAAAGTAAGAAATACACAAAAAATCTTACTAACTTGTATTAAAAGGATCAAAAGGTTTGTTATTGTCTATAAAGCTACAAATCTTGCTTAAATTAGTCGAAAACGTCTTTCATATCATATTTCTCGCATTTTGTACCTCAGCTTTGCCATTTTGTCCCAGTCTACTTCCATAGTTCATACTTGTAAACAAACCGTTTCATACTCTATGTACTTAACCATTGTACTACTTCATGTCAGTTTATTTTTTTAAGTATATTTTGTTAGTTAAAGAGAGTAAGAAGAATTTGTAGTTACAGCGATGTAAAATATTGCAATCAAAATGTGCCATATTGCACTTTTTTTTGTCTCACTGAAATGTTTTAAATATATCCGAATGTCAGATGATAAGAATTTAAGAAAATTCAACAAACAGTTTTCAAATGATCAATTCTTTATTAAGGTTAAAAAACTGGTCAAATCAAACTGAATATATAATCATCTGTTAAATCCAATATGAACTCTGATAAACTATGTTTTGGTTCAGCTTAACTAGCCGTCCAGTCACAGGTCAAGTGATTTCTTGACCTGTAGATTCAACTCAGTGAGAACCTGTCTGACACAGGAAGTAGGCTAACAGATCTCAAAAAGCAACACAGCATGCCCTAACCCTAAGAACATTTAAAAAACAGATTACAAACAAAGACAACTTGTGTCTGTTTTCCATAAATGGAGAAAAAAATGGAACAGTGGTGCCCAAAATTACTCCAAAAGCATATCAACGATTCAACCAGGAGGCAACAAAAAATAAAAACTAGAACAACTTGAAAAATACTGCCTCAAAGCTCAGAGATTGTGGCTTGTTACGATACCTGTCCATAGTTGTCAATGCCAGAGACAAGGCGGTTGAGGTTGAGCAGGTCAAACGCTGTGCGGAGTGCGTGCCCAAGCGTGGTGAGCCCAGACGCCTGCAGGTTCTTCAGCTCGCACATGAAGGTAGCGTGGTTCTCCTTCCAGCCTGCCTGAAACGCAAACAGACTGAGTTCAGGTTGAGAGAAATAGGCACCGGAAAAAAGGCCCTAAGTCGGCAAACATCCACTGACTTAAAATAGATGCACACCCACGCGTATGAATGCTGTGTTATTACAAAGAAGAAGAAGAAGAAAAAAAAGAAAAAACGAGTTTTGTTCTCATGCAAATCAAACCGATTAAATGATTCAGATCCTTTTTTTGGGGAAGAAAGTAAAGTCGGTTCTGAGTGACGCAACGTAACCGACCGCAGGCCGATGAATGCTGAAGTTCAGAGACGGCTGTGCGTAAGAGGAATCCAGAAATACACTTCCCACTGCTGTACGTCCTCTGCGGGAGACTTTTACTCCCACAGGAGGGAGCGCGAGTGTGCAACTGCTTTTCCACATTTATCTACGGGGTCAACTGCTTTAGTGCTGCAGCTTTATGCTTAATCTAAGGATGACCTGCAAGCTTACATCTTCCTCTGCTGAGAGAAGGAGGGTAAGAGGCTGCAAACATACAAAGGTGAAAAGCAACAGTTTCTTGTAGGACGTGCATACAGCTACATGAGTATTAGGAGATCGTACAATAACTGTCATGCATTCAGAGTGATAACGGTAAAGTTACCAAACACTACAGCTGCAAGTGACAATTATTTTACTAATCGACTATTCTACTGACTATTCTGACAATTAATCGGATAAAAAAAAATAAAAAATTGGCACATTATACAGATTTTTCAATTAACCACAATATTAGAAATGTGTTAAAATGTACAAGCAAATAATTCAATTAATTTTTTTACAGAGAAAATAAGCATTTCTTTAGTGAATCTGAACTGAGTGAAGCTAAAACTTTGGCACTTGAGGCGTTTTGGGTAAAACATCCTTACAGACAAAGGTGTTTCCATCGTAAGTGCAAAATGTATATATATTTTGGACAGTTTTAGCTTAAATACTGCTCTGAATGTGATGTGGTTTTTAGTCAGCAATTTGCCTTTTTTGAATCCATTTAACGATTAATTCATTAGTAAGTTAGCTGACGATTATTTGAATAATGGGTTCATCACGATTAATCGTTTCAGCCCCTTCAGACCCAGACTATCCTGTATAGATCAGAAGAAACGCTGCGCTCAATAATTCAGACTACAGAATATTTCTGCACAAGCCTGTCTCTTCGGCTCTCTCTCTCTCTCTCTCTCCCCCCCTTCCTCAACATCAACAATTTATTGCATCTGTGAATGTGCAATCACACACCGGCCCCAATCAGTACCACCTCATCTTTTCATTGTGAAGCTCAGCGCGGCTCACGGAGCGGGAAGAAAGAGCAGTTCAAGACTCGCTGCACAGACGAGGGAAAGCCCTGTCAGACGGCAGCGCCGCGGACGGCTTTATGAGACGGAAGGAGAATCACATCCTGGTTTGTTCGATCGAGGTGTGTGATGCACAAGTGTTTGTCTGTTGGCTGCATTTACAAATTGTTGCAAAAGCTACAGCACCGACCTGCGACTGTTTTGCACCCGTTTCACACTTTAGAGCAGTGAAACTCCCACTGTGGGGGCATGAGCTAAAGACATTTATTCTGCTGTGGGTTACGTGGGGGGGGGGGAAAAAGGTTGATGCAGACTGTGTCATTTCAGTCATTTTCTTTAGTTACCGACAGATCCATTTAAGCCTGGACTTTGACTAGGCCGCTTTCTAACGCATGCATATTTGATCCGAGCTAGTGCTGGACAATGATAAACAATTAAACACGTTCAATTTTCTATTAAAAACCAAAACTATAAACCACATTGATAAAGTTAGACTTTAAGATTCAATTAGAGCAGCGATACATGCAGCCTAAAAGGAAGTAGGTTGGGGTCAATATCATTTATGCAATTTTAGAAGATGTAAAAGGCAACCGGAAACATTTGCATTGTTTCCAGTTATACTGTAGCATATTTGCCTTTTCAAACAGTCTGCAGATGGGGTTTGTACATCAATATATTGCTAGCTGAGAAAGTGTCATCATAAATCCATAAGGTCCTGTAAGTCTTTTAGCTTTTTAAAAATAAATCTTATTAGCTATTGTTTCTTTTTTTCTTTAGATTTGCATAGAAGCTATAGTTTTTATTCAAAAAGATATCCAGCTAAGCTTGTTTAGTTGTGCTGGATGTTATTTAGGGGTGTTGAATATGTATATGCATTTTGTAAACTTCTGATTTTTATTTGTAATAACTGTGGAAAACCAGGTATTGTTCTCCTTTCACTTCAACAAATAAAGAGGTTTGTGGTTCAGATACTTTTGCATTGCACTGTAAGGCTGTGGAGATGGTCTGTGTGTACATTAATTATAGCGATTTGATTTGTGACACAAGTGCACAAAGCAAAAATCTGACTTTAAACTTCTTTAAACATGATACAAAGTTAAAGATAAATATATATTTCGAATCCTTAACATTCAGATTAGCTCAGTATTGTTTGCATTTTGTTAAACAGGAAAAAAAAATAATAATAATTACAAATCCACACCAGACTTTTCACATTATTAACTGGAAATCAAAGTTTAAACTCATGCAACCTTTGTATTACACTTCACAATTGTTCACCACTTTGTTTTGGTCTTTTATAAAATCACCTTGAAAATGCATTGTGATGTGATGAAATGTGTAAAAGTTAAAGGGAAGTGAATAATTTTGCAAGGCGCTGCAGCCTGTAGACACAAGTTAGGCCAGCCTGATGAATTCCACAATATGGAACAGCCACTGAAGGAAATTACGTAATTTGGGGGCTTGTGTGCATACTTGGGATTGTGCTTTAAGGGGTAGGAAAAACTCTGAGATGTGTGCCAGGCCATAAACAAGTCAATAGACTAGGGATGAGTACGTCTGTTTTTATGGCAGGAAGAGGGGAAACTGCTGCAGAGATTGAGAGGCTGCATGTCCTGTTTTCTCTGTGTATGGCAATTACCGGGAGTTTCTATGCAGGAAGCCTCTCACAGCATCAGTATGACAAATAATTATCATGTGAATGATGATAATTCTGTTCCAGCGAAGTCGTACAAACATAAAGAGAATCTCATGATGAACGGGGTTTATCAACTTTCATCCAGGAACGGCCAATGGGAGTGCAACTTTGACGAAGGGGGCGGGGTGAAACATGATTGGCAGGGACCTCGGCCAGTCTGCGTGCGGTTCTGTGAAAAAAGAGTGACGTCACGAGGGATAATAAATGTCCCCGCCTCCATCTCAACGCCCGAGAGTTTTCTCGACACAAAAGCAAAATGTCCGCTGGATGTTCGGATGCAGTGCGGCTCTGGGTCTGCGGCTGTTTGGAGCAGTAATTTTCCGTTTTTTCGCCACCGGCGAACTTGAAGGAAAATAAAGTCTCACTGACAGACAAAACACGTTCGACTTGGAAGTGTAAAAATGGTATCATTTGCTAATTACCTTCACTCCGTATGGCGGCTCATCGAATGTAACTAGCATGTACCTGTCGCCTCTACTAGCCGGGTCTCGGGCACGCAGCTGTCAAAAAAGAAAACCAAAACAGCATATATTAATGTTTACCGACTTTCGCCAAGGAACCCTGAGCTCACCAAAGGTGCAAGCTTGCTGAAAAAATCCGGGTAGAATCCATCTTTACCTTCATAAAGATCTCAACCGCGCCTTTAGCAACGTCCAGATACGTCGTACCCAAATAAGTGCGCTGATTCATAGAGGCGGACGTGTCTAACAGAAAAACTAGAATAGGCATTTTAAATGTAAAGCCGCGGTGGTATGCTTTTCTAAAGTAACTGTTACACACATATGAGCTATCGTGCAGCCAAACAGTTCACTCATGTGTGTATATATATTTGTTATAATAAGCCCCCCCTCCAGCAGAGGGCCGATGCATCTGCCCTCTCTGTGTCTGCCTTTCTGAGGCTGTTTCACAGCTCGCGCTGTTCAACTTCTGCTCCTAACCGAATGGAACGCCCCGCTCCCCAAACCGCAAGCCCATTGGCCAAGCCCCGGTCTGTTGGCCACGCCCCCTCTAAATATAATTATATAAAGAGGTAGTAACGGTTTGCGCTCTGTGATCAATAGTAGGTTCAATATGTGGAGCTAACAGGACTATTGGTAAAATGTGTTTGCTCCAGTAATATGTTTTCCTGAGCTGAAATACCTAAAAAGAAAGAAAGAAAAAAACAAAAACAATTGTTTGTTGTATTTATAAAGAGATCATAATAAGAAGTGACATTTCTTGTCAGTTCCCACTTTATCCCGCCTCCTCGTACAATAACGCAGCTGCTCTCTCACTAAGCTGCCCTTCTTGTGCTGCGTTCAAGGAGCTTCAGAAGGACCGCAAACATACCACAACACAGCAAGAGAAGTACATTTCGCAACATGAACGCGATACATCGCTGCTGAGTGATATTGCAACGGAGGTTAAAAACGTGCTCTAACGCTGTGAAGACCAGCAGAAAAAATATAGATAAAATGTCACATTCAGCAAGAGAGGAAACACATCACTCAAATAAGCAAAAAAAATATTTAGCAGATGTTAAATAAATGCAGCAAGAACACTCGTGTTTTCCCCACGGGAGACTTCAAATGAGCAACAGGTTCAGCTTTAATAAATGTATGTCAGATTTGTATGGCTTGCTAAATTAAATTGTTACTTTTATCACTATTATTATTTTTGAAATATAATTATAGATTCAAGGTTCCAATAGTTGGAATATATGTGGTTCTGTTTAGAATATTTGTACATTTATACCTCCACAAATAGTACATTTAAGGCTCAGGAGGCATAAACTGTTGCAGTAAGTCTATGTTAAATTGGACTGACAAATATTTTTGTCATTCATCTCCAGAAGAAAAATAACAAACCTGTTCACTAGAGTTCAAAGCATAATCAGTTCTGTAGGCTAACTGCCAATGCTAAAACAAATTATTTCTGAATCTCAGGTGACATTTGTCTATTAAAGCTCAAATTTCCTTTGCATCAGTTGTTACGGGGGATTTCCATAGTTTTCAGACGTTATGAAATGATAATAAACACGTTACCGCTTCCCTCCTCCATCCCGGCATGCACCGCGCCGTCTGCAGCATAAAGAAAAAAGGCTAAAGAGAGACAACAGGGTGTGATTACAGACGCCTGTTGTGCCTGGTGTATTCCTCATAAACGTGTGCTGACAACAAGGTAACGTGTCGTTCTTACCTTTTGTATCATTTAAACAACTATATGCTTTCTCCTCTGTTATGACACAGCAGCAGTACAACGCTAAGTTGCTATTAGCTGGAGATATCCTAGCCGGCTAACGATAGGCTAGTAAACAGAGACACAATAATGCTGTATTAAGATATGTTATAACGGTGGCAGGGTCAAAACATGGTGACGTTGCTTTTAGCTTACAGTCGCCACAAGTAAAATATCGTTATCATAATTATGAGTAAGCCCTTATGGAATAATTTAATGAGAACTTGTGCATGTTATGATTATTTGCCCTGCATAAAAACCAACATAAATACGACTATATATCAAAAAACATTCACATATCGAAAAGCCTGCCAGATTTTTTTTTTTTTGCCAATAACGTCGTGATTCCATAATAATTATGGCCAACATAAAAAGTGTTGCGACACTAGGCTCGGCCCGCGAGCTCCAACCGCGTAACCATGTAAACAGACTGAGGGCCACGTGACCAGCCGCGCGGTCTCCACCTGTCTGAGGGGTTAAACTCCCGACATCATCTGCTTTTATTGGGGTTACCCCACATACTAACGCTGTGGGGTTAGTATGATTGTTTTTACCCAACAATCTTGCGTTTGTGTGAAATGTATTTGTCAAACTACGTGAAGCATTTTTTTCAATCATACTGCCTTATAGTTATAGAAATTATAAATAAAAATTATAATAATTATAAAGAAGTCATTCTTATTCTTTAAATTTGATTTGTTGTTGTCAAGTTTTTAGTAGAATAACATAACTACTACCAAGTATTTTCAGGTACTTTTCCCCCCCAAACCTAGTTTATTTAAAGTTAAGACTTTTGTTCCAGATGTGTATTGATGTATAAAAGATGCACTGATCAGCCTCTACCTGTCTAAACTGTTTCACAGTTTTCTTTCTGGTCTGACCCACTTAATCAGATTTTGACCTATTTCAATTTTTTCAGAGAACCATAAGACATGAAGAGCGAAAACGATTACAGGTTACATTTCTGAGGTTTTTTTTCCATGTTTTATAGCTTTGACTCAAGCAGAAAACAAAGACACTTTCACATCATTCCCATTTTTTAATCAAATCATGCATGTAATTATCTTGAACTCCTGTTATGAAATTTAAATAATGAGAACTGAATCCTTTTGTCTTTGAGAGTTTTATTAAATCTTGTCCTAGCAAGAAGAGCAATGTCACATATGGAAGCTCAGGCTGCTCGCTGGCAGAAACAAAATTTATACTCTGTTTTGAAACCAACGCTTCCTCTTCCCACTCCTCAAGATGACCTCCACACACCACCAGCTGGAGCAAGACTCCAAGTTATACCACTTAGCTCATGCCTAGCAGACACTCTGATTTATTTTACCTAGTGATCAATTATTAAGTGCATGTAAGTAAAAAAAAGTCAAAAGTAAAAATTTCCATTACATTCCAAAAAAACAAACAAACATGATGATTATTTGTTTTTCAATGTTTGGCCCATGAAGGAAAAACTAGCTGATGTCAGGCTCTGCCCATTTAAATGGTGCATCTCTACTTAAACAAATATTTTTTTCTGGATAAGATGCAGTGAGCACAATACTAAAGAACACTTAATATCTGTTTAATTTCTTATTTAATTTAATATCTTGCACAGATAGCACTGTTATCCAGAAAATTTCAGATCTTGGTCACCAATAAGCCTATAATAATCAGCAAATAATCAATTAGTCACTTGCACTTGATAGATTAATATGAGCTCGATAAGTTCCATTTTGATTTTTTTTTTTTTTTGAAGGGCAGCTTTATTTACAGAAACTTCATAATCCATTTTATTTATGGCTCCTGTGAGCAAGACTTTAATGACTCTTTTGTGTATGTGGCTCTTCACAGGAGCACGTCATGGCCCTGAGGAGCTGAGAGCGCTGCTAGCGTTTTCTACATTTGTCGGGGTGTTTCCACAGTTGGGTAATTGCTTGAGAAGACTGGGGGGGCCCGGTCAGAGAGTGGACAGGGAGGGGGCAGAGCTCAGCTGGAGCCAATGCAGCAGCACCAGCTAGCGGAGGGAAACCTTCCTGTGTTCGTGTTCCCGACTGAGCTCGTCTTCTACGCGGATGAGCAGTCGTCTCACAAGCAGGTGCTCACCCTCTACAATCCCTATGAGTTCGCGCTCAAATTCAAAGGTAGGGGGCAAATAGTCGATATATTTATTTCTTTCGGCATATGAAGTTATTGAAAATGTTAATTTTAATGATTTTTTTTCCCATTTTCAGTGCTGTGCACAGCGCCAAACAAGTACACTGTGGTTGATTCCACTGGAGCTGTCAAGCCGCAGTGTTGCGTTGACATGTAAGTGTGAACTCGTATCTTTTCACCTCAGCTCTTATTTCCATTACGTCAAGCAAAAAAAAAAAATAAGACGATTAAGTCAAATTCTTACACATCTACGCAGAGTAATTCGACACAGAGACGTCCGGCCGTGCCACTATGGCGTGTACGACAAGTTCCGACTGCAGGTGTCGGAGCAAAGCCAGCGGAAAGCGCTGGGTCGCAAAGAGGTGACCGCCACGCTCCGTCCCTCGGCCTCGCAGGAGCCGTCCAGCGCCAGGACCCAAGACGAGGAGCGCCGGATTAAGGAGCAGTTTGCTGACAGCGAGTTTTTTGAGCAGACTGCGTTTCAGACAGGTAAGTGGCAGGTGCGACTTACCACCACTAGATGGAGCCAAAGAACAACAAATCACTTCTTGGTGTTTTCAATCATCTGAGGGCATGAAAACATTTTTGTAATAAGTTTTAAAAACATGTACTCATCGACTCAGACTTTGAAATATGTATGTGAAAAATTAATACCACATATTAATTTGTCCCATACAAATTAATATGAGTAAATGCTCTGATATAATATCAAGGGTGCAGTGGATTTTATTCAGAAAGAAATGCATCTTTTTCCCAACCTCTCAGCCTCATCTGTCTCTAGATGTCCCTGTCTGTCTTTGAGCTTTGTATTTTAACTTTTGCTCAAAGACAAAATGTTGTCTATGGTTCCAAGCATAAAGGCAACGTTGAACCGATACACAAACCTAGATAGAAGTCTGTCTGTGAAAATAAGGAATAGGAGCACAAAAGTAAAGCTACCACACTTAAAAAATCTTTTTCACCTTTCAGACATCTGATGTTTTTGCTTTCTTCAATGTTCTGAAACCTCGACTTGTACAAATGTGCAAAATTATTTTGTCTACTGTCTAATAATATTACCGAGCTGCAGAACATTTCTAAAGTCATTATAACCTTCAATATTCCAGGTAAATTGTGGAATATTTGGTATTCATTGCGATGCTGCTTCCTGTATTCACAGAGAGCCGTCCCGTTGCTGGAGGACCCAGTCTGCTCACAGTGCTGCTGGGACTCGTGTGCATGATCGCCCTGATGCTTCCAACGCTGGGGGAGCAAGAATCCACTGTGCCTGTCTACCTCCACTTAAGTGTTAACAAGAAACTGGTAGCTGCTTATGTTCTTGGTAAGGCTGTAAAAACACTCACTAAATCAGAGAAATTGATACTAACAGATATTTTTTTCTGAAAAATGAGTTGAAGTACAGCGTACGCAGAGAGACTGAGATTTCTGTAATGCTAACTGCGCTAACTACGGTTAGCTACACAAATTGCAAATGCAAGTCAACTTTGCCATCATTTCTCGTTGTTTTAAGACTATTAAACTTTAATTTTGCAACAAAAAAAAAGACAAAACACACTTAACACTGGACGTGGAAGACATTTTAATTAAAGCACAACCAAAAAAAAAAAACAGAAATAACACACACAACCAAAGTGATAAATAAAACAGATTATCTTTGTAAACAAAAGTGCCCTTAAAAATTTTTTGATCATCCTAATGTAAGCTCATTTAGTGCATCTCCACGTTGCCTCGTGTAAAAAAATAATTTTTTTCTAAGTGTTGCAGTAAACAGTCATTTTTCTGTTTATTTCCCAGGTCTTCTGACTATGGTCATCCTACGTACATGAAGTGTATTGTGCTGAAAGGACGAGGATAAACAGTTTTAAACGATGAAGAGAACATTGTCGAACCAGAGCAGAGCTCTCAGTGCTCTGGTGGAGCTCCATAACTCCATCCGCTGACAAATACATTTTAGTACATTGGTTTCAAATACATAATGTTTTCTGGGCTGTTACAAAAAAACCGGGAAGATCTATGGGAACTCTTGCTGAGCAGACACCGCCTCCGAGCCTCGGCCAGGGAAGAGACACAAGGCGCTTCGACGTCGCCTGGACCGTCATGCATTCTTCGTAATTTTATTGTGTGACTCAATATGGTTAACTTGAGTGTGAAGAAATCTACATGCAAACGTGTACATAAAGCCATTAAAGCGTCATGATATGCTCCTGTAACTGTTGTCATATTGATATTTTGAAGCTTTCATAGCACAACACTGAAGACGATGCATTCAAGTGCATGTGGCTGCTTTTATCTCCCACGCAAATCCTTGAGATACTTTTTACCGGTTTGACATAACATTGAAGCTCATGTTTAATAAAGTCTTAGTACAGTTGCGTTGTAGTGCTAGCAGTTCCAATCAAAAAGCATGATTATTCTCAAAAGTCTATCACGTAAATCTGCACTGACTAGTCAGTCCAGCTGTCGTAAATTAGGCTAGAAAACACTCCACTTAATAGAAATGTTTACATTTACCCATTTCTTGCAACTTTTAATATTTCTTCTAAAACTTAATTCATCTACCATAGCTTTAGGTAAATAAGCTGCTTTTCTAATAGGATGAAAATAAATAGATCTTACATTTCAGTATTAAATATAATTCAATATTGACAAATTGGAACAAGAAAATCCAATCTTCAATTCAAGAACTTTTATTTTTTTAATCCAACCATCACAAATGTTTAGTTTGCTTACCTCTGCTGGAACTTTGGTCAAATGAGATGAAGACTGGACTTCAACACTGCAGCTGGCTTGATGTCAAATTCTGAATAAGTGGTAAAATATCCCCAATATTAAGCAAAGTGAGGATCTGTGATGCTGCGGGCCTGTTTCTCCTCCACAGGCTCTGAATCTTGTTGCGAGTGTGTGAGCTCTTAAACTCTGAAATGCCAGGTTTTGAATAGCAACACCGTCTCTTCCAGTAAACTAAAAATGAGTTGTCATTTGGTCTTACAGCAGATTAACGACCCAAAAATACTAACACAGAAAAAGGTTTCCATAGAAACAAAAAACAAATCTTCTTTGGATCTACACTGTATTAAAAAATAAAATAAAACAAAAACACCAGCTGCAGATGTTACAGGGAAATAAAAACATCCATTTAGGTGTATTAGAAGTATCAACTGTTTCATCCAGGACAGGTTACTGTAAAATATCTCTGCTGTCTGGATATGAAGTGGTCAGCATGTTGTCACAGGTCACATACCAACAGTCTTCAGTCAGAGGTTTCTTCCAAGCCAATGGAAGACTGACTGCTACTGGAAATCCTTCCCAACCACAGTGACTCTTGATTTGAGTTGCATTTGAATTCCTTTCGCTATATAATTCAATCAACGTGGCTAGAGATCAAAGGCGGAGTTACACAATAAACACCATCAAAAAAAAATTAATTCCCAGAAAAGAATAGAGTTAAAACAAAGTCATTCAGTAAAAGATCTGAAACCAAACCTTTCTTTAAATTAAAAGGGAACACTGAAATGAAATGATTTACAATCAATTCATTTTGTACATGAACATTTAAGGCGGCAGAGCAATGGAGGTTGAGGAAGCGTAAACACAGGAGAGTACGGACACGGACCCAGGAGAACCCAACGATTACGTTTTGGAGCAAAATATCACAGTGCAGGCTTGAATCTCTGCATTTTGTTTTTCCTCAAAACAAAAAAAAAAAAAGAAAAAAACTTTTACATCTTTCCTGCTTAAGACTAGGACACAGGATGGAGCGTAGCAAAGATGAGCACCCTATGCAACACACCTAAAACATGGCAGCAACAGCAGTCTCTTCATTCCCAATGGGATGGTTCTGTTTTCCTTTTAGCAGTCAGGTTTATCCGATTTAAGACAAAACCTATCAACACTCAATTATATATATATATAAGTATATATATATATATATATATATATAGTCCATAAATCTTCATAAATAAACACTTTGCCTGAAGAACGGGGGGTAATCTTTAACACTTTCCATATCTACAAAAACCACAAGATACACAGGAACCTCTTAGTGTTGAAAGACTACCAGAAATTAACAGGTTTCGTTCACAATTTCCTGCTCGGTGCATCGCTCACTCCGTCTGGGTTGTTATGGTCGCAGCAAATGAGAACTAAAGATCTGCCCCAAAAAAGGTCACCACAGTTCACAGTCTATAATCAAAAATATTCTGAAAATCTTCTCCAAACAGAAACAAAAGAGGAACTCTCCGTAGCTGTACCCCAGAAAACGTGCGCCTACATTCACCTCACAGCCAAATGTAAAACTATACAATTCATTCTAGATTCATATGTACATACTTACAAAACAAAGCAGAAAAACAATAAGTTAAATCTTTTCTTACACAAAAAAAATCTGCAGACTGTGTACAAGGCATATGGGACAAAGCTGTCCAGCACTAAAACAGGATCAGTCTTTTTGTCCACTACTCGGCATCTATCTGAGGTGATTGGGGACATGTGGGACAAAATGGCGGTAAAGCCAGTAATACACCACCTCACAGTGCTCACAGTGTCTTCAGTCAGTGTCGCTCGTAACCTCCGATACCCAAACAGATGCGTGGCTTTAGATTCCTCAACCTGAACCCGTCTCCTGCCTCTGAGAGAGTAGCCATGACAACAGTGGTACAGAGGCAAATATGGAAACAAACAAAAAGGTCCATGTAAACTAGATGCAGGCCTAAATGGGATCAATTGGGTTGAGGAAGACGCTGTTTCTCCCGAAACGCGCAAGATGGTGGCCGTCGCTGCTGGTCACTTCGGAGACAAATCCTGCAGGGAGGTGAAGGGCGAGTTGCTGGACGACGACGGGGACACGCCCTCCATCTTTCCTGGGGAGTCCGTGGAGGAGCCGATGCTGCTGAGACTCCCATCCAGTAAATCTGGAGAGTGGCTAAAACAGAGGAAGACAACCAAGTTAACTAAAACCGAAGAAACGCCTGTAGACTTGCTATGCTTTTCTACTCACTCACAGTTCTGTAGTAAAAAGCATAAGTTATTCCGTCTCTAGGTTTTTTGAGGATTATAATAATGTACATGAAATAAATTACATAAGCTAGGGGTGTCAAACTCATTTTCGTTGTGGGTCATATCAAAAATCTGAATGTTCTTAAAGGGCCGGTTGTGGCATTACACTGTTAAAATACTAATAAGTAGCTATTTGTTTCAGGATTCAATAAGAGTTTCTCAAAATTAAAACATTGATCATCTTTTCACACTAATCAGTCCCTCCAGGATTTTTTTCTTTTTTTTTTTTGCAATCAAAATCACAGATGTTATGGTACTAATTTAGAAATATTTGTAAGGAATTTTTGTGTGTTTTGTGCTAATATATGAGGCTAAATGTAACATTGTATTAATTGCCGTGTTGGTCATGGACTATAACTTAACATCAAGCAAGGCTGAGGCAGCAGTCATTTCAAACCAATGTTTGTTTTTTACCAATTTTGAGGAAAAAATGCAGTAAAATCAGAAAAAATGTGGGGCACTGCTGATTTTGTGTGAATTTTGCAGGATTGTGAAAAACCGGAGGGACTTACTGATGTAATCTGGAGTCTAAAGGGCCACATAAAAAGCTACGGTGGGCCACATTTGGCCCCCGGGCCTCGAGTTTGATGCATGTGACATAAGCAGTTATAGAGAAAGACATAAACCATGTAGAGATAAAATAAATGTCAACTGAATTCACTTGTCACTAGTTTTCAAATGAGATAAAAAATGTTTAAAACGCATAACATGACACTATTTATTGGTCTGATTTGTTACCAGAATTTAAGGCAAAAATAATAAAAAAACAGTTTATTTCTGCTTTCCTCCGTTCCCAAACCTACACTACCTGAGTCAATCTGCTGATTTTAGCTCAAACTACATCTAAGTTTTAATCTAATCTCCTCCAACAGGAAGATGATTTTATTTTTATTTTTTTCCCCACCAAACCGCGTGGCGTCTGTCCCTTACCAGGAGCTGAAGTCTGACAGGTTGGACACGTCAGACGACAGCATGGTGGTGGTTCCCTGGAAGAGTCTCTTAGGTTGGCTTTCCGTCTCCATCTCCCCTGTATTTTCACAAAGATCTTTAGCTATAAAGATAAAGTAGTCAACAAACATAAACTACATTTAACCTCTTACAAATCAAATGAGCAATTTTTCTAAGCAATTTCCAATTTTAAACTTAACACAAAACATAGATTTTTCTCCGTATGCGTCGATAATGTTTGCCTTTGTGGCTTGGAAGAGATCAATACACTCTGATCCAAGTAGAAAATTATTGGAACTGCAAAGTCAAACTTGGATGAAATGTTTTGTTTCTTACAAAAAAGTACAGGAAGCGCGTCTCACCTTTGCGCTTCATCGGGGCGAGGATGCTGGCTCTGATGCAGTTGATCGGACTTTGACTCCGTCGGCTGAAGAGAGCAGAAGCGTTAAACAGGTTTCTGACTGGCGTGTCGTAGCAGACGTTTAGGAAATCGGCAGCTTTGTTTACGTTACAGTTTCCGTCAGAAGACGTGTTATTCAAGTTATGATGTTTTGAGAAATTCACTTCTCAGACAAGAGTTTCGGAAAATGTGTTTTAAGATTTTCAGAAACAAAAACTGGATGCAAAACTTGAATTTTATGCCGGATCGATTCCAATCCATACGGTCGAGCACAAACATACACCATAAACTTTTAATAAAAGTGACGCTAAAGATCGATAAATCGGCCAAATCAAGATTTATTCATTCTTGTTGGTCACTATCATTCAAAGCCAAAGAATATCAGACATATTTACACACAAAGACTCTTTAGAACACATCTCTTGCCCTGTAATAATCAGTGGAACGAGCCAAAGATTAGGGTGACGGTAAAGAGACCTTCCAACATCAAAAACTTGGGAGTACATTACCAAAATAAAAGGTTAAAAAAAACAGTGAACATCCAGGAAATGCTGCATCGCAAATACAACACTGGTTTAACTGATTCTTAAGAAAGACATAAACATAAATCTTTTATTTTATTGTCATCTTGTGTATGTGAGTTTCTAGGGAAGGTTTTGATGCCATATAGACTAGGAATGGGGTGTCCAGATTTATTTTTGTAGTCCCCCAACTCCAGTTCAAGAAATATTTGAATTTGTTTATCAAACTTTTTCAATTTTTAATTGGTGTAAATTAATACTGACAGTTTTCTTGCAATGGAAAATATTAAGTACATCACAAAGTCTTCGTCTTTTTAGAATCAAACTCATACAATAAGTAGAGCCACGTTTTATCTGGAGATTTTTACTGAAAGGTCGACTTTGCTGCATCCAAATCAGCTTTTGCATAGTTTATTAAGCTTGGCTAAATGTAGCAAGTATTTCGAAAGAAAGTGACCAGAATCCTGTTTTTAGAATCGTGGACTGATTTGTTGAAAACTAGATGGCTTGCTTTTAAACACAGCAAACTTTCAAAATCTCTTTGAGTTTTGGATGTACAATGAATAACGTTCCTTTCACTTATTATTTGCTTGATTGTAGAATTTTTTTTCTTTTTTCTTTGGTTTATTTGGCCCACATGACAAAAAGTTTGGACACCTCTGGATTGGAGGAAAAAAAGCAAAAATAAAAAACCAGAACAGACTAACAATAGTTGCAACTCCAAAAACACATACTGACCTAAACCGGCGCGTTGGGCTGGGTATCGGGCTGGGCGTTAGACCGTTGCTGCTGACAAGTATTTGTAGCGAAGGAGAGAAACACTGCTGCTTGAGGGGACGGCGAAAGAGACACAAAAAAAAAAAAAAACATGGTGATGAGGTCACCAGAGGTCTGCTAACCGTTTACTTTCAAAACATTAAGACATTTTGCGTTTTAAAAGGTGAAGACAAAGAGCCGTCGCAGTAGATTCTGGTAAAACCACGCACCTTTTTTCCTATTCCTCTGGTCGGAGACGGAGCAGGCGACACAGGCACAAAGTCGATCCGCTTTGGAGACGAAGACTTCTCCATGTCGTTGTCGCTCTGCGGACACAACAGCACCAGATGCTGAAAGCAAGTAAGTCCCCTGACGCAGAACGGCCTCCCACATGGGGGTCCCAGAGAGTTGTAAGTAAAAAGTCAAAGACTGTGGGAGTATTATACTACCGACTCAGCCTGGACTTGAAAGACTGGTGGCCCTGTTAACTCCCAAAAGTTCATCTAGCATGCTTTTTACTCGTCCTCACCACATTCATACAGAGAGGACGAAAAATGGCCTTTGGCCAAAGCATGCCTGCACCACACAAATACAGCTGTTGCTGACTCTGAGGAATGCCCCCCAACTACAAGAGCAGATCAACTACAAGGTTTAAAGTTTTTTTTTTTTTTTTTTTTTTTACCAGACTAAGGCTTTCCTCCCAAGAGTGGCTCATCTGCATGGCGACTTGAACTCCCCTGTGTGAACAAAAATATGTAAATCAGGTTTGTAAGCGTTTCACGCAAGAATAACGTCTTCGTCCGGCCGCTGACGGGGTCGTACCGCTCGTGAGCAGTTTCTCTGTTCATCAAGTCGACGCCCTCTTCCTGTAAAGATGAACAAGAAGAGCAATGACTACAAAAGTCAGTGTTCTACAATAGAAATAAAGGAGATTTTGTAAGTTTAAATGCAGTCTTCAGACATCGCTGCTGCCAGACTCAAAGCTTACAACCTCATCTGGCAAACTAAGTCCTGCTAGGACAAGAATCTAGTTTTACAAAGCCGCATGGTATCTACAAAGAACAGAAAGAGACTCCGCTGCTACTAAAAAGCAAAGTCTTTTCATTAAAGAACTCAACAGTGGTGACATATATATATATATATATATACACACTTACTTGTTTTATCTGGTGAAGCCTGGTGCTGGGCACACGGATGGGGGATGAAGGGACCTGTAGCACAGCAAGAACACATAGTGCTGTGGGATTCAGGCTTACATTGCAGCAACATGACCGAGTTGCAGAAACACACCATGTTGGGTCTGTTGACAACCGTAGTGCTGTTCCTGCGACAACGTAGGACCTCTCTCTGGAAGACTTGAGCGTTGTCGCTGCAATGACAAACAAAATGTGTCCATCAGCCTTCGTGCCAAAGTCGTAATGTCAACTTGTGTTGTGTTACAAAGAGGAAAAACTCATTCAATGAAAGATGCGTGATTTAGGTGGAGGAGGAGGAAAATATATATATAAAAAAGAAACTATTGCAGAACCTCAATCCATTAATCATGGGTGCACTGTTTGATCTCCTCAGGTGTCCATCGCTTTGGACTAAGGCAGCTGGGATTTCCAGGTCCAGCTCCATCTTTTCCTGTGGCATGACTCCGGAGTTGTTCATTCTGCTCGACAATGCCCCCCCGTCACGGATTCATGAACCTGAAATGGCGGCCCAGCTCAGTAAAGCTACATTACTGACCCTCGAACTTTACCCGGCTTTACATGATTGAAATCAATTTTGGCCAAATCAATCAAAACTGAGGCGACATAAGCTGAGCCAACTAGCACAATGTTAGACGACCCAGAGCGACATGCAGGGCCCCTTCTTCAACGTGACAAGTTAACAACGGTTTCTAACCATTTATGCGCCTTATATGCAGCTCTAATTACGCTGTTCAAATTCTGCCTGTGACGTTATGAGCAGTCAAAAACTTCCCAGATGGATGGTTAGCATGCCGTGGCTACACACTACACAATGCCCAGTAGCTGCTAGCTGCTGACCCGTTAAGGCTGCAGGGTCTCAGCGAAGAACAGAGTTATTACTACACTTTGCCTCCTAACACGAGCCAGGTTTAGCCACATTAACCTAATAGTTGATTTATGTACAGCTTTAATGCTCCTGTAAGTCTAATTTCGATAGCTTTAAAGGAACGACGCTGCTATGAAGAGATTATCATACCTCCTAGCTAGCGCTGCTCAGCTAGTGTTCCACTCATTTTCGCTACCCAGATGGTTGAGCTAGATAGCCGAAGAAGCTAACTAGCAAGGTTAGCATTTTAGTGCCATCACTTATTCCTCTAAACGTTGTTTTCTTCCGCCAACCTGCTAACCACTTCGGCTCACAGAACTAACTAGACTCGGTCTACTAAGAATATTGCCCTTAGAATCAGCAGCATAATGTATATAGTTTCTGCTAGGTATGTACCGCCAAGAATGAACCAGAGTCCCAACAGATTACTACATTGAAGCTAGGTGTTAGCACGAAACTTCACGCCCCTTTCAACGTTAGCACAGCTGTCCAATGAGACCGCTCCATTTGCCGGTGTGACAACAAATACTCTATGCTGAAAAAAATAAAATTCCCCCCCATTTACTTAGCTAATAATTTTAGAAAAATACAATAAAACTCTATACTTTTGTCAATAGCTGGAGAATTGAAAAACTACACTAATTTTATCGTTTCAAAGTTGTTGTTTTTTTAAGCAGGCACTTTAACTAAATACATATTAGTTGAAATGTAACGTTTTGTTACATTTTAACTAATACCGCAAGTGTATTTTTGTTGTGATAGACCAACATAAAGTAGCGCATTACTGTGAATTGGACGTTAGACGACACTTGGGTTTTCTCTCCCCGTTTTTAAACATTAAAAACCTGAAAAGTTGTATTTGGGCTCCAATGCACACTTCATGCCACACTGCCTACCATCAACACCAGGACGGCGTGCTCAGGGTAATATGGATGATATGCAGAGACCTTCTAACGCCAGAGGTACAAACATTGTACTCAAGTAAGAATATCATTACTTCAACATATTTTTACTCAAGAAAAAGTAGAAAGTAACCGTCCAAGAAATTACCCAAATAAGAGTAATAAAGTATTTGTTAAAAAGGCTACTCAAGTACTGATTGTTGCCTCGGACTTTTTTTTTCTTTCTTTTGAAAGCAGAGTTAATATACAATTTATTAAGGCTAAATGAGTGATAGCTTTGTTTTGGAACAACAGATAAATAGTTTACCGTTATAGCGCAGGTCCATCGTCACGCTTCCATATGGGAAACACAGAAAACAGCCCCGGACAACAGTTTCCGGTTCCTTTTCTAAAACTCCACCTGAGCCACGAGCTAAAGGCCGCGTTCCCTTTTCAAGTCATTTCCTTAACCTCACGTTTGTATGTACGAGCACGTGTGCGTGCAGCTGATCAAAACATAATCGTTTAATATTTAAAAATTACATTATCAGATGGACCAAGAAAAATTTAAAGCTATGTGGAAAATTAAATTAATATAACACAAGTGCAAGAAAAGAAAAAAAAAAGCAAAATTAGGTCAAAGATACGGAGTCCCCTAGGGGGCTCCGTACAAAGAAACATTTAAAAAAAAATAAAAAAAAATAAATGTCTTTCAATAAAAAACATGAAACTTCAACAAAAACTGCAGGTGTGTGTTTGGTCCCTTTTTGGTTGAAACAAGCTTGCTCTTCATTCAGTGAAGTTACAGTGGGTCTAGGATCCAGAACTTATACTCGAGTGGTGATACTTCATAAGAAAATTACTCAAGCACAAGTAAAAAGTACAGCACAGGAAAAATACTTCTAAAAGTAAATTTTTTCCCCCCAAAGAAGTTACTCCAGTAAATGCAATGAGTTACAACCCAACTCTATCCACCATACATTAGGTTTTAAAAACAGGCCAAAAAGTGTAAACAAACAAAACAAAACAAAAAAACCTGATAATTGCATCTTCTTACACGGATTTGTGGTCTTATTGGCTTCTGCCAAACTTAAGTGGGACCTCTCATATGTTCATCAATGATTATTTTGTTTTATAACCCCAACATCGTAACCCTAATGAATTATATGAAGGCTCCTGATGAATGAATCAGTTTAATATATGAGGTGAAGCAATGCTTCTTCACACAATCGTCTTGCTCAGCTTTATTTACTCTTACTGATTTTTCTACGTCTAACAGTCACATAGATATAATGGTGTCAAGATTACACCACAACAGTAATACGTTTTTGCAAAAAAAATAAATAAAATGCTTGGGACCTTTAAAAAACTTCTATAATTTATCAAAAGGGCAATAAATGTTAAAGCTCTCAATAAGTTTTTTTTTTTAAAGTCATTCATGAAGGGTATCCTGTAGCAGCCTTTGTTTCAGTTTCTGAAGACATGCAGTTGTTAAGGTGCATTTTGACTATGTAATTAGAAACTATAACCCTTGTACAGAAGTGCACGAGTCACAGGAGGGGTGAAAACATTTAATTGTCTGTGCGGAAATGTTCAGGACTACAGCAGAAGTGAACAAGAGCATTTATTGTGACGTGAACCAAACAAGTACAATCTCACCCCCGGAAGCAACTCATCATTTTTCACCTGTAAACTTAGGATGCTTTGTAAAGGCTCCCTGTCTATTAAAAAAAATAAAAGAATTACTGGGAGTATATGGAGAAGAATTTTACAGTCCAACAGAGGGATATTTAATCTTTAGCATGCCCGTTGGGGACAACAGCAAACATTTAGGACATTTACAACAAGAAACATGTCAAAGAAAGTCTCTGCATGTATGCCAGTACCAAAGAAGAGTTCAGGTTTTGTCCAAGATAAACAAAAATTCAAAAAAAAAAAAAAAAGTTCCAGAAATATTTTGTTCTCTGTAAGAGCGCAAACCAAATGGCTGCAGAAGGTTTCTTTTTTTTTTCTTTTAAAATAGGAGGCTGAAAATCTTTTGGTAGCTCAATTGTTAACATTTATGCTAGCAGCATTTCCCTGAATAAATTACTCAATTAAAAAACAACAACAAAACAAATAACATTAAAAGATGTCAGTGTGGGAACATAAAAGCGTCATACTAATTTGTGGTGGGCTCGTTTCTATCTTAAGGCAATCATGTGCGCGGCGATGGAAACAGAGCCGCCTCGGTGTATCCTCTGAGACCCTGAGCAGGCTCAGCATTCATTATGACACAACATGAAATAATCAAATACAAAATGAATTGCAAAGGGGAAAAAAATTAACCATACATTAAAAAAAAAAAAAAAAGTGTACTGAAGTGCTTCTCATGCCTTGTACTTCTCCTTCCCTGTTTCACTAATCACGCAGATGTGCTGAAATGGAAAAGCAGGACCTTAAGTGTTAAGGCATATCAAACACATTTTTCTTATTTATAACAAAAAATCCTTTTGTTTACATTTATATAATACCCACGTTCAGATCTCTGAAGTACTCGTTGTAGTCTAAAGCGTATCCCACCACAAATTTATCAGGGACCTCAAATCCTACAACTGCAGCAAAAAAAAAGAAACAAAAAGAAAAACAATTTTCTCAACTGTGGACAGCATAACAATTGACACATTATTGAAAGTTTATGATGTACAATTTAACAGAAAGAAAAAAACAAATAAAACATTGTTTAGATGAACTGATTTTAGAAAGAACAGTGAACCAAACTATTACGTGAGTAAATCTCAGATAGCCAGTTGAAGTGAATTCAGGGTGTAAATATGTGAGCTGCACTCCCCTTCACTCATACGTTTGTAGTTTTACAAAAGGTCTGCAAGGTTTAAGACATTTAAATAAACTGCAATAAAATGAAACTGACAATAAATGATGTCAGCACAACATAAAGCTGAAAATATATTTTAAAAAAATCTACAATCTTAAAGAAATCTACAATCCTCTCCTGTTTTCCAGGTTTTCCAAGGACATCCTGGCATTCAAAAGCCAGCTGTGAGATTCATTTCCTGAGTCTCCCCCTGATATAGAGCAATATTTCACTCATCAGGATTGGTAAGTTCCCCAAACTAAAAGATGCTTTCACAAGTTGTTCACACTCATCATCCTGACCTCAAATATTGATGCGAATGTCTATCAGTACAAAGTCATGGAGACCAGGGACCAACAGGATTATGGGGTAGAATATTATCTCCCATCACATCTAATCACACTGTACTGTTAAGAACGCAGAATAATGTAAGATTTCTCAGAACTTCTAATTCAAACAAACACAATCCCTTAGTGTTTGTTTGGATTACGCTTTAAACTGTATGACTTGGGTCAAAGGTTTTGGTATAAACTGCCCTGTACTTCCTGGCTCTTTTGCCTCCAAATGTAATGATGCTTCTTATGGTCAAAACCTTCAGTTTTATTGTCAGCAGACTGCAGGATGTGACCGCAACACTTCAAGACTTTACATTTCTAAACTGTAATCTAATTTTTTTTTTTATCTTGCTTTTGAAATAAATGGCTTCTTCTCCTCTGAGCGGCCTTTCAGTCCATGTCTGTACAGAACAGAACATCATATCAGAACATAGCAGTCACCGTCTTCAAAAGGCATTTTGCTTTTGTCCCTAATCATTAATATCATAGTGATCTTACTTCATGTACATTTTTAAATTTGAAGGAAGGAAATAATCAACCCTTTTTTGCCTGTAATCTTGTTCACATTACAGATCCAAGAAACAGATCTGGTTGCTACGCTGATCTTCTTCCCTCAACTGTATTTCAGAAACTCAATTACGATGAACCGGCTAACAATGGTTTACATAAGGATTGGAGCGAACTTTCATTACTAATCACTCTGTTGTTTGGGATCTTCACTGCCAGACAGTCCTTAATGTTGGGAAAATTAACTAATCAGTGTTATGCCACTATACAACAAATCCTCAAATTTCCAAACTTTTGCAGCTGCGCGAAGAAAGTCACTTACAGTCCGGTCGGTAGCCGACACTCCTCGGTGTTCTCTTCACCAGCAAACTAAGAGCAAAGCATCAATCAATAGAAAGAAGAAACTGCTGAGCAATTTACACGTGTTGGTGTCAAAAGGACGTTGTTCAGGTACCTTGCTACTTTAACCATTTTGGGATTGTACTGTTGGAGTAGCTGCAATAACGTCTTCATAGTCTTGCCTGTGTCAATTATATCCTGAAGACAAAGCATGAGAGGAGCTTATAAAAGTGGGATCAAAGAGACACTTTGCTTTATTACAGGATGACAGGAGAAGAAAGACGATACCTCCACAATTAGGACGTTCTGTGCAAAAGAGAAGAAGAGAATGTTAATATTTAATCACATAATTTGTGTCCGTATCAATCTGTCGTGGCAATGTGGTACTACTTGCTACAAGTGGAATCAGTGAAAATGTGGACGCATACAAAAATTACATGGATTAAACTAAAACATACGGCCACTTTACATACATGACAAGGAGTTTATTTTGGTAAGAGAGATTTTAAAGGTGGTGAACACTTCAAGCAAATTTGTAATTTGTAATAGATTTTTGAAATCCATCCTCCTCTTTCACCAGATTTACTCATTTGTGGACACTTGTGTCAGAATTACTCTATAAGCAGCACAAAGATATACTGAATACTGATGTTAGACAAAAATCAAAGTTCATAATTCCAGTACTTTCATATAAAAGGAACGTATACGAAAGTATAAGAGTTTATGGGGCAAATTATAAAGATGTGCATTTGTACAACAAAACTAAAAAAGACCCTGTAGGTTTTTCTCTTCACCACAGAATTATTTGATCCTTTTCATGCCCTTTATGCAAAATCCAAATAAAATACATAAAGGTTTGTTCTGTTGATATTCTCACTTGAGAAATGTGATCAGGTGTCAGGATGAAATTTGTGGTTTGATCACGAGACAGTGGGAAAATGTTTAAAGGCTATAAACACATGCATTGCATTGTACATTTAAAAATGGTAACAATAATCCTGGGCTGTGCCATAAGTGCTAACAATGCTCTCTTCTCCATACTGACCTTTCCTGTCAGAGTTGACAGATCGTCTCCTCCGATCACTTTGATTTCACCGGTCGACTGGTCGTTCTGTAAGGATGAGAAGACTGGTGAGCTGGCAGAGTCACCATGCTGTCACAGAAGCTGGAAGTACCAGCAAAAATTAGTGCTTGTCCAGGTTAAAATTGTTTAAAATTTTATCCAGTATGTTGATTAACCATGAATGTTGTAACTCATTTAATTAAAGAGTATTGTTAAAATACATTAAGTAAATTGAAGTTTTTGGGGCTGGCAAAGAGCAATCCAATCTGTTGCCTCAAAACAATATGATAGGGTAGGATAAGGAAATACTCATTTATAACCAAGTAGAATTTAATTTGAACCTGCTTTACTTTGCAACCCTTTAAATACAGGGCATAATTTAAAGATAACCCATGATTAAAAAAAAAGAGGAACACAGAATAATAATGATACTTAAATGGTAAAAAATTGACCCTTTAATAAATCACTAAAACCATATAAAATTCTGCAGATTCATATGAATTTCTAGAAGAGTGAGGTCTACAATGTCAGCATTGGTGTTTTATGCTTGCTATCATCTGAATTACTTTACGACACAGAGACTGTGTAAATCCTAAATGACAATGGTTAATTTGAATTAGTCAGTATAAGGGATTTTTGGGTTTACGTTGGAGATGTTCTAGTTTGTTGGGTTTTTTTTGGCAAATGACTGAACACTATCAAAAACGTGTGATTTTGATAGTGAGTTTTTTTCATGCTACAATTTATTTTAATCACATAGTTTCCATGCAGCCTCCTGGGAAACCCTGGGCGACCTTGACCAGGCCACAGATAAGCTGGAGAAACACCTCATGTACTGTTTGCAATCACAATTCGAGCTGCTACAGATGTAAATAACAGCTAACAAAGGGTGAAGCGATACATTACACAGTAACTCTTCAGGCGAATGAAGTCCACTGTCATGGGGATGGAGCGGTCACTGTTCCTGTTCAGGGCTTTGATGTAGTCCAGCAGGTCTGCAAAAAACTTGTAACCCCCCTTAAGAACGCAAAGGGCCACAATGTGGTGCCCCCCCATTTCCTTCATGATCTCCCTCGCCAGCCTCTCTGTCCTGAGATAACATAGGGGGGAGACGGAAACACAGTTAGGATTATCAGCTCCGTTTTGTGCAACCGACAGCCAAAATTCCTCTTTATTTTCTACTTGCTCCAACAGGCACAGCTGTTTTATCTAAAGGGAGACAAATCTTCTTAACAAGATATGAGAAACTGTATTTGAACCTTAGTAGTCTCTCCTCTTAAGCAATGAAATGTTTGTTATGTTTCAACCACAAACTTCCCTGACAGAAAAGTCCAGCAAGAAAAAAAAAGACACGTAGAATATATGAGATTAAATAAGAAAATTTAAGACCATTTTCAGGCCTGAATTTTAGATACAACTAGGTAATAGACTAATCTCTGTGATAGACAGGCTCTTCAAGATAAAACAGATAAACTGTCTGATCTGAATTCTTTTGATAATTTACGCATTCACAGAAATTCAGGATAAACTTGAGGAAGAGCCAAAGTGAAAATAAGTCAAATGGTTGGCTCAAGTAAAGGGGAGGTTGACACACTGTTGGAAGCAACAAACTTTTTAAAGATGCTCTGTGTTTTTGTTTTATGCAAAAGGGGTTATAATCTACTCCATTATTTAAACAGAGCAGCCACCTTTTGTTGACCTTGTAATTTACCGCTTTCACTAACTTGTTTTGAGTCATTACGACTAAGGAGACCCACCTGTCCAAGATGAGTCCGTGAGGAATATAAACCTTCTCCAAGTCGGCAGCGTAGTGCTTGGGTATACAGAAAAGATCCAAGTCGTAACCCTGCTCCTCATCGCTAATCTGGAAATAGCAGCAACAAAAAAAACAAACGTAAGAAATGCTTCAAATCTTGGAAGTTGTTAACCTATAAAGATCATCCACCAGACAGAGGGCAGTAAAACCTTCTGTTTTACAACTCAGACAGTTTATCCATCACTAAATAGAGGACATGACCCATTTGTTAAAGATTAGCAAGTAACCGCGATCCCCCACCCACGGCGCTCAGAGAGAGGGCCTTACATTTCCAGACATCCTTCTACCTGCTCTCTGCTCAGGGTTTACCTTTGAGAACACATTTTGTCCCAGAGAAAAACACGTCAACAGTTTTGCCGTATTCTCTGAAAATTCTTATGATGCTTCAATCCTTTTCCAGTTACATTTTAGAAAATTTAATTTCCTGTCGGGGTCAACCGGTGGTCAGAATAATTGGAATCGTGTGACATTGGGAAGCGAGTGTGGGAATGATGGGATGCGGTTCTGCAAAGATGGAGCGTGGAAGTGGAAATCTTTAGAGCATATCAGGTGATACAGCTCCTAGTAGACCAGATGGTGCATGCTAAACTCCAACGACTGCAGAACGTATTTGGATTAAACCCATGTTCTGATGGTCTGAGATTATTTCTACAATCATTGATCTGAGGTCACAGAAACAAGAAAAAAACTTTAAGATTGTGATTATACTGAGAAACATGGTGCTATTTTAAATCTGGTGTGGCAGAGAAAAACTCCTGTGTCTAAAGAGTCAAAGCAAACTTGCTGTTCAAGCAGTGGTTCTGTTTTCCTTTCCAGCACTAATCACAATCTGAACTTAGTTCCATTTCTTGGAAAACAGAGAACTGGATATTTGTTTGACTTTTTTCCAGCTTGGGGCTCGTCACAGCGCCGTAAATCAAATATTACCGAACGGACTCATCCCACACGGCAGGACCTTGTGCTCTGAAAATAAAACTACACGGCGCATTGCATGTTGAACACATTTCTGGTCTGTAGAATCCTTAATAGAGTTTAGCCTGAAGCAAACGTTCAAAGACAAAACAAGCCCTGATTCAACCAAAGGGGCATACGAGTACAAATATCTCAAGCTCAGAGCACTACCACAGTGTTACCTGCATTTTTATGTTTATGTAAGTATACGAAGGCAGGAAAAACCCCAGATACCCTAGAAAACTTGCTAAGCTCGGTGCGCTATTCATGCCATGTTTTTGAGTTAAAAAATGTTTAAAGTTGACACGAAATTTGAAAATATCACTTGATAGTTATACGTTATTGGAAGACTGGACGATTAATACACAAACACCAACTATAAAGTCTTATAAAAGGCAACGATTTAAAAAGAAACAAACTAAAATAGATAAACGATGCTAAGCCTAGTGGGGGCACAAGTAAAGCCTGGTGACCTGCCAGGCTTATAATACACTGTGGGAAACCCTGCAAGGATTTCATATATTCTGGCTTCAACACTGATAATGATGTCTGTTATGCCGTAACGGTCAGGTAAAATCGTGGTAACAAGATGCCAGAGAGAACTGCCCCTCCCCTACTTGTTGCTGGTCAGTTTGGAAAAGGACAGCTTCTGAACCTTTTTACTGTTTACATAAAAACTGTGGCAATTTGGGGATATTTCCAGTCACGACAATATGGACAGTTACGATGCGAAAAGTAAAAAGAAAAAACTTTAAGGCTTAATTAATCATACAGGATATACTTAATGAGACACGCATCATTCAATGGATAGTTAAAAATATTTTTAAACTGTTAACATTATGACTAATATTCAAAATACTGACTCCTTCTTGATTTTTTAAAATCATATTTCATGTTAGACAGTTTTTGTAAATACAATAAATTGTGATATTTTTACTTATCTGCCTGGGGCAGACATTAAGCTGTTTATACAAAGACTTCACATAAACATGTTTTTCTTTTTAACCCATTTAATAGGATTAACTTAAAGTACATAAATATCCATTATGTTTCAACATTTGTCTCTTTAGTTGTGTCTGATGAAGTGATTTACAAAACAGCGGCAAAAACAATAAAGATGTAATAATAATAATAATAATAATAATAATAATAATAATAATAAAAAAACGGAAAAAAAGATGTCCTGCTTAATTAGGATTAAAAGACGGTAAAAATAAATGGACGTTAAGTAAAATGCACCTATCATGCTTTTCCTGTCTCTTACAAAGCACTAGTTTTCTGTGAAGTCTGACATGCCTGTTCCATTTGTGAAAGATCTGTATAATTTTCCTCAGATAAAAAACCCCAAATGTGTTGCAATAATGTGCTTTTTTATGTGCAGCAATAAAAAAAAAAAGAATAACAAAATCATCCTGTTACCCACCGTCCCTTGCATGCATCTGATTTTCACTCAGAAAACGGCATCATAGTTCATGCATTTAGTTCTTAATTTTGATACATTTAATGAGCAGCGGAAAAATAAAAATGTCAGATTTTCTGTATTTTACCAAACGATCAACAAATTGAGATAATCAAAGAAGTCGATTACGATCTCTGGAAGACTTCTTTGGTGCATCTCTAGCTTTAAGTTGTGAAGACATGCGGGTGAAGTTGTTTTTCTTTTGGTTACCATGTGATGTGTGTCTAAAGGTTTCCAGGGTGTACATGCCTCCTGGCCTATGCCCCAGAAGTCAGTGTGTTCATAGTTTTCCTCCAATCAGAAGTCAGTATGTTTCATTTTGATCAACTCGCTGATGTAATGACTGTTTAGAAACTATTGAGAGAATTAAAATAATCCGCATTAGACGTGTTGAAGTCAGAAACCATTGTCTGGATTGTCTTTATTTGGGGTGGAAACACGAGAATGCCACTGCACATCAATAATTACAATACCTCGGTAAATAATCCTAATTATGAACCAACTGCACCTACTTGACTATTAGTCTTTCTGAAGCACGTCAACCCTGCTAGTAAATGATTGTGTAATTGCACAATTACAGCTGCAGACAAGCGCAGCAGCCCGCACGTTTTGTTTTGCGAGTTTACGACGAACCATATCCTATCTACGTCACTGAGCTGAACGTGGAGAGCGCGTGCCTGTCCACAGCCGCAGGCCACGCTTTTAAGGACTGAAAATTAAAGAACAGAGCGTTAAATTGTACAATGCAGAGCACATTGAGTGAACCCAGAGTCTCAGTACAGCGTGTTACTCCCATGGGCTTAAGCAGCGGTAACACCCGAACACCTACCGTCTCTAATTTCACTAGAGGGAAGGACTCACCACAACACAGGAGCTCGATGTCGCCATGTCAGTGTCGGTCCCCCAGCGTTAAGCTGCTAAATGTTCCGCCTCGGTCTTCTGCTAGAGAAGACAACAATTTTATGCTCGGGTTAATTTGACAGTCTGTTCAGACACACATGGAGGCGAGTGAACCGTAAGAGCTCGTGTCTTTCCGGAGCTTCTCTGTAGCTTCGCTACCGGTCCTGCGCAGGAGCCCCGCTAGCCAATCACGTGTGAGGAAAAAGACTCGGCTCCGCCCCTCTGCGGCGAGGTTGGGGGGGGCTTCACGAGCTAAAGAGCGCGAGGCAGCTTTGACTTTCCAGCTGCGCGAGGTCACCAGATTTCCGAGTTGTTTTCATGTGTAAAATCGTAGATGCGATTTTAAATCAATTGCTATTTTGATTCGTCTGACCGGATTACATAAGCGGTTACAACTTTTTCTCTAAAATCCCACAGCAAACATAATTCATAGTCGAAATGAACATATTTAAAAGGTGGGAAATCAATATATTTTATAAGTAAAAACTAGATCTTACTAAGTAATAGTTAGTAATATTAATTCTTACTAAGTAATAGTTAGTAATATTAGTTATTACTAAGTAATAGTCAGTAGCACTAACTATTACCTAGTAATAGTTAGTAATACTAGTTCTTACTAAGTAACTGTTAGATTTTCGTTCACCGTTGTGGTGAAGAGAGAGCTGAGTCAAAAAGCGAAGCTCTGGATTTACCGGTCGATCTACTTTCCCACCCTCATTTATGGTCATGAGCTTTGGGTCATGACCGAAAGAGCAAGATCACGGATACAAGCGGCCGAAATGGGTTTTCTCCGTAGGGTGTCTGGGCTCTCCCTTAGAGATAGGGTGAGAAGCTCGGGACTCAGAGTAGAGCCGCTGCTCCTCCACATCGAGAGGAGCCAGTTGAGGTGGCTCGGGCATCTGGTCAGGATGCCTCCCTGGTGAGGTGTTCCGGGCACGTTCCACTGGGAGGAGGCCCCGGGAAAGACCCAGGACACGCTGGAGGGACTATGTCTCCCGGCTGGCCTGGGAACGCCTTGGGATTCCCCCGGAGGAGCTGG
>CAEFZY010041499.1:0-21350 GCA_903066815.1 Brachyrhaphis roseni
ATTAAGCCATTTCATTCCAGCGGTTTTGTACCTGTGGCACATCTAAAAACTGCAGGACACCGGCCCTTGAGGACTGGAGTTTGACACCCCTGCCCTAAAGTTTCTCTCCTAGATAAATTAAATCAGAATCCAATGAGAGACTAATCCAACAGCATCAACAACCATCCATTAGGTCCCAGAACAACATCTAAAAACAGATGACTTTCCTCAGACTCTTTCTTCATGACTCAACCATGAGGAGGAGAAACTGAACAACATGGCCGCTGTGAAGCGCCGCTGTGACACATTTCCCAGAACTAAATGATCCAAGACTTTTAAGGTACTTTGTTAACTGATGTCAGGACAATAATACAAAGCAAATCTGCAAAGTCCACCTCTGATTGGCTGAAAAGAACAAACAAACCATAACAAATGGATGCGTTTCTGAGTCGCCGCTTCAAAAACAAGATACCAATTCAGATCTTGTGGTCCTAAGTAGACCGTTAGTACTAGAAAACCCACCAATGAGTCTCATTAGGAAATGCATGAATATGTATTCAGTTTGTCTCTCTTTATACAAGAGTGACAAAATCAAAAAGCAAAAATAGAAGAAATCTACAGCTTTCAATTACACCACCATTTTCCCACACATTTCAGCAACTCTATAAAAAACTAATCAATTTACCCAAACTCCACACAATTTCTGACTAAATTACTACACCCTAAAAAAGCAAACTGCAATCCTCTCCATCTACACAAAGCCTCACATTTACATCCAAGTATGAACTCAGGAAATATCCAGAATAATAATTTAAAAAAAAACATCTTAAAAGCCAGAAACAGAACAAACAGCAATTATTAAACCCGACCTATGGCAGCAGAAATATGAAGCAAAATTTAAAGCATTAGTAAACAATAAAAGATCAGCCTGAAGTGTGCAGTCTGGAGAAATAAAGGATGTCCAAATTAATCCAAATTAACAGTCAATTATTTCTTAATGATCCTCAAACTAAAATCGTTTTTTAATTATCCCAGGAAGAACAAAGCGTTTGCACACAATCAGGAACATTTCTGCATTCTAAGTGAGATTAAATGAGCTTCTTGTGAGGCCAGCAAAACTTTCTTTACCAAAATAAAGGAACAAAATGAATAAACAAAAAAAGAGGAACAAACAGACTCACCGTTAACAGGAGTGGTGGCGGATCCAGTGCGGTTCTGGGCTCCGGAGCCTCCAGACAGAGTCCGAGTTAATCCCGACACAGTTCGGCCAAAATCCCTAAATCCACTGCGGGAAATATCCGCTCCCCCGGCGGGGTGCTGGGATAGCGTCCGTGGTCGGAAGTGCCTCCAGCGGCACGCCTTAATGTTCAAAAGAATCCGACTGAGGTCCACAGGCGTCGCCGACAAGGGCCGGGGCCCAACGGGGCCTCCAGCAGGGTCCGAGGTATTGGTTTCTGAGGTACTGGTGTTGGAGCTGCGAAGCGGCGAGGCAAGCGGTTCGGGCTCCGGGTCGGAGTCGGCGCTCTGGAGGACGCCCAGGTCGGTGTGAGCTCGATCCATCAGAACCCTGGAACAAGACGCAGGAAAGTCAGAGGAGGGACGACCTAGGCGAAATCGCATGTCTACCCCACGAACCCAACAGGTAATCCAGTAATTGCCATGTTTCTTATTCAAGGTGGGGACAAAAATTGTTTTAAGCCTCTACATCTTTCACATGACGTGCAAAAGTGCATTTGAAAAGTTTTCATAGCCCATAAGGATAGTAAAATGGGGAAATGGCTAACACTGAAGAAGTTCATCTTGTCAATGAAATATGCAACCTACTGTATGAGGTGGAAACACCAACGTTCTCAAGGTGAAACACAGTGGTGGCAGCATCATGCTGTAGAAGGCTTCTCACTACATGCTTATTTAGTAATGTTAGCATGCTAACATATGAGAGTGTCCATCTAAACTTTGTGAAAACAACAGCTCTCAATATGAGATTAGAAACCAGTTAACATCACAGCAGTAACGGCATAGTCAAAGTCCAGAAATGTCAGTGGCAATCAGTAGTGGTCTCACAGAAATCGATCCAGTATAGGATTTTTTCTGACGATTAATCGGAAAAAATGCCACATTGTGCAGGTTTTTCACCATTTAAGCATTTTTTTAAAATTAGAAATATGTTGAGATGCCAATGATTCAATTTCTTTTTTTAGATAAGAAAATAAATATTTTATTGCCTAAAATAAACAACAAAATATTCCCTTAATGGATACTTAAAAAGTACTTCTAACATTAACGCATAAAACGTTCAGCCTTTCCTGCTCAAATTATCTGTTAGTTATTTTTTGATTAACCAAATTAATAATTAGATGGCAAAAAGTGTTTAACAGGATATTTATTTATTTGACAAAATTTGAACTAAAACTGCAGAGGTTCTGTGTAAACATATTTACAGACAAAAACTTTTCTGTAATCTTAAATTAAAAATATCCTGCACCGTTATGCTTTTCATTGTTTCAACATCAAACTAAAATAACCTACAATAAAGTTTAAGGTTGGATGTGAAAACATAGGACATCTGAAGCACCTGAGTGTATAAGCAAACAAACAGGAAAAAAATGTCAGGATAAAATATTCCATAAACGCTGATTGAGAGATCAGGAACAAAATCATTCACCAGCTTTGGACGTTAATGCCAAACACAGCAAGATGGTTATTTTTCTAATAAATCAAAAGCAAATGACTCCTTTCACCAAGCAGAACGTTTTAATTGAGAGACTGCAGGATCACTCGGTCCCTGGGGTCGGCTGATAAGGCCGCTGTAAACAGAAACGGAACCCCGCCTGAGAACAAGATAATAAATAACCCAGATGCTCTCGTTAACAACACCTGGCACCGAGACAGAGCTCACTTAAGCTTCACTAGACGCAAACAGACCAAGCTGCAGGATTCGTCTCAGCTGCAGCTACGATCTGGTACCAGCCCATAGCAGAACCCCGCATTAGGACCGTCACCTCAGTCGCAAACGGCCAGCTGGGAGGATGGTAAAGAGATGCTATGCTAAACCTCAGCCCATCTTCCCTGGTGAAAACAGAAAGCGGCTCAATATTTGGTATTGTCATCACAACTTACAGTTCTCTGCTCTACAATACATCCTTTTCATATAATGCTGCTTTACAAACAGTCTTCATTCTTTTTCACTTGGTTTTTATGGGAAACACCAACACAAAGCAGTGAATTAACAACCAACACCATCTTGTTTCACTGCAGCTACAAGTTCTCTGTAGCCCCTCTATGGGCTAAAACTGCATCTTTCTTCAACAAAAAAACTGCTCAGTTTAAATGAAACATTTTTTTAAGCATTGCTGCAAATTCCATACTTTTAATAGGGATGTACAACATATCAGCACTAATCTCGGTATCAGTCCAATAAATAAAAATATCAACAACCGATATTTGTTTCCATCTTGTTGCTGTTTGTTTCTGGAAGCAGTGGTGAGAAATATATACTCGGCCATCACAGCAGCATTAATATTGGATATTGATTAGGGCTGAAAGGATTAATCAGACGTATTGTGATGAATAGAATTAAAATAATGGTCAACTGTTTCAGTAATAGTTTATTGGAGAATACAGACTCAAAAAGAGCCAATTGTTGAAAGAGTAGTGATTAATTCAAAACTGTATAAAAAAATATGTACTTTTATATTTAGGATCAAAACAAAACTTTGTAAATATTTTCTACATAGAACTCATCAAGTGACTGGTTCAAATTCTGGATAATAAAAAAATAAAATAAAAAGAAAATTTATTAAGCACCATTAAGTACGTTTTTGGTTAATCCAAAAAAAAAAAGAAAAGAAAAAAAATCTGATTTATTTATTTGCATCCCTTAATGCACTTCTAATATTATATAAAAAGGTTTAAATGAAAAATCTTCAGCATATGCCATTATTTTTATCCGATTAAGCGATTCATCTTAAGAATAATTGCTACACTAATTGATAGTTGCTGCCCAAATTTTCTTATCTGTGCATCTGTAGATTTAAGTCATTCTAGCATCAAAATGTTTATGGTCTGCCTCTAATAATCAGGTTGTGTTTAGCTGAATTTTTTGCTTCCTTGTCTCTGCCAAACAGCATCACCACATGATTTTGCCACCACGTTTACCATGTATTATGACAATGTGCAAAGCGAGTCTTCCGCCACATTTGTTTTGGTCTCAATTGAGCAACTTCTTCCACATGTTTAAGGCATATGAATCCCACATTCTGGTCATACCACCATTTTTCTTATTCTGAATGCAACAAATAAGTTAGAATGCTAAAATTAGCATATTTCGTTTAGGTAAAGGTCATATCTGTGTGTTTCTTTGCAGCCATTAAGCAAGGAAGCTCAGGATGGAGTGGTGAACCCACCTGCCCCCTCTGCCCAAGCGGCGCCGTGCCAAACCGATGCAGCGCCACGGCGTATTGAGGGAGGTCAGACAGTAGCGGTAGCGCGGGTCACCGAGCCCACCCTCTGACGGGCTGACCCAGGGCCAGCTGCCAGTCTTATCTGGTCGACACTGGAGAAGAAGAAGAACAGAAGATTAAAAATGGGAAGAAATCAAACCTACACTTCTACAGGCGATTAGAATCCACTGGTTTGAAACTTTCTTCACAATCTAAAAAGCTGGAGAAACTTGAAATGACCTTTTGGGAATTATTTTAGTCTTTTAGCTAAGCAGGCCTTAAATTAGGAGAATTTAAATCAATATGCTTAATGTTAGGGTCCTTTAAATGTGAACTACCATTTACAATCAGAAACCTGGAACATTTTGCCAAGTAGATTTCTGGGGAAAAAAAGAAGAGAAAAAAAAAGTATATATATAAAAAAAGTATATATATATATATATATATTTTTTTTTTAATTCTACAATAAAACGTTTGTGAAGATTGTAAAAATGTAACTATCTAAAGGGCAGAAAAATGTCAAAAATATTTTTCAGCCTAACTCTTTATCACCATAAAAGTCAGAAATTGGCTAAGGAATCTCAGTTTGTGCATCTCTAGTTCCGTTCATTCTTGTTTTGTTGTGTGGGAGCCCAGCAAGCGGGCAGCCTGTTGTTAGTGCTATAAATAGAAACAAGCCAGGAGTCACAGGAGGGCACTTACAGCGTAATACTGACAGCCAGCCTTTCTCCTGAACGCGTAGCAGCCATCTGGGTCATTCTCCTCCTCTGCCTCCGAGGAACCTGAATGGATCTATTAAAACACAATAAGTCAGTTACGAGAAAAGGACTTCAAATGGTAACATTTCATACTAAAAACAACATGAATAAGAATAGTTTATATGAAAGCAATCGCAGCATTTATTAATTTTTTTTAAGATAAAAGGAGACTGTACTTGACTGTCTAAATACCTGTGAGAACGGCTCTTCGTCTGAGCTGGGGAAATCATACTGGTTGAGGTCCTTAGGATTGAACACAGAGGGCCCTGAATGCTGAGGCGCCAACATCGGAGCGATTTTGGGTTTCTTCTCATATTTCCTTTTGGTTCGAACTGCCTCTGCCTTCTCAGGCTAGAAAAAAAAAACAGCAGACACACACAGAAATGAGTCGTTTATCCTCTGGACCGAGCAAACCCGGCGACATTTTCAAACCAGAATCAATAATAGCTGCTAGCTCAGAGGGGAGAGTCTCTGCACAGCCTATTAATAGTCAGCAGGAACAACAGTGAGCCAAGCAGGCATTGATATGCAGATTGAGGCACGTGGCAGATGCTGCCGCCGAGCCAGATGGCAGCTATTCGCCCCGTGCCACCTTTCACCCAGACTCCCCCAGCGGGAACACACTTCCCTGTCTGAACAGACTCTACCGGGATTAGTCGGATTCCTGTCAGCCTTCGGAGTTTGGAGACAAAACAAACAGAGTGGGGAGAGGTTCTATGATGAAGAATGAATCAACAGAGGGGAGAAAAAATGTTTGTAGATATGACTCAAAATGAGACGTCAGGCGTCTGGTGGAGAGGAAATGTTGCGCTCTGAAGCTGATAGAGCATTAATGAGCTCACAGAGGTTCTGAGTAATGAGACGGTAAAGAACCGAAGCATTCATCAACATTGTTTTACGATAACGCATCTAGAAATTCAGCAAATTTAGAGTTAATAAGCAGAAAAACTTGCTTGTTGTCATTTATACCATCAGCTCCAATAATAACATATTTACTTTGAATCTCTAAGAATGTCAGAGTGCAAATATTTAGCCATCGTTCTTTTAAAAGAACCACAAGTTGCTAGTTAAAGTTGCCTTTAACAGCATTCTGGGTCTGGTGTTGGACCCATCTCCTCAGAGAAACGTTTGTGAGTTAAGTCAATCACCAGAGACAAAGGGTGCCCTGAAGTCTGCACTCTGAAACCCTTTTACATGTTTATTTTGGCACATAAAAGTAGATTTACTCTCATTTATTTTGTTGCATCTATGGAAAAGGCAGTAATAAACGCTAACTAAAAAACTTCTGTGGAACAGCAACATAATTTCTAGAGGTTTTCATTGAAAGCCTGAACAACATGCAAGTGACACATTGATTTACTTTTGCAGTAAAACTTACAGAAATGAGGCCAAAACTGTTTCAATTAACTATTATAATCGTATATATTTACTAGCAGGTCAAATTTCAAACAAGGAATCAGGTTAGAAATATATTTTAGTCTCTGATAAGTCTCAAATAGTGTCCAATATCACCAAATGTGTTAATTTTGATTAATTATATTAATTTGAACATGTAGAAATATATATATATTTTTTGTATACACAAAAGAGATAGGAGCCAGAAATGTTGTTGCGCGTTTGTGGTATGTCTGTAAATTTGACGCACAAGTGGCAGTAACAGCGATGGAGGACAAAGCCGCTTCTCTAGTCCCACTGGGGTTAATTTTTGCTTCAAAATAGATCTGACAGAACAATGGAAAACACTATTGTTGTGTGCAAGTTGTGCTAAAAGGAGTTAGCCTTTCAGCAAAGAAACTCAAGCCTAAAATAGCATCTAAATGCTAAACATGCAGCAGGAGCACAGATGAAGTATTATGATAAACTAATCACATTCAGAAACTTGTGGGCATTCAGATGCAGCTCCCCTGATCCTGAGGTAAACTGGGGTTAAGTGCCTTGCCCTTGGGCACACTGAGAATTTAACAAGAGGAAGCTGAAGCTGAACCCCCAATAGGAGGCCTGCAGTTATTAGGCAGCAAATAATCCCTAGGTACTCATGCTGCTGCTCCACCCTGTTCTATAATCATCGCTCTTCAAGGAGGAATGATGAAACTTGCATCTTTTGAGTAAAAATAAACGGAAGCTGAAATGATTGCTTGTTCTGAAATAAAGTGTTTACTGAACGCTGATGAGTCGTACTTGGCTGCCATTTAGAAATGCCAAAATGTGGAACTGACTCAGCGCAAACCAAAACAGCGACCAGTAGGAACTGTTGTGTCAAGTGATGAGTAAAAACCAAAGAGTTAACATTTGTTATGCAGCGACTTCATGAACTAGAATATGGTGGAAACTACTACAATATGCCACTTTACCAGTAATCTTTGTTTTTTTCCCCCCTTACTCTCAGTGAAGTCAGCCATCTTTCCTTCTCCCTACAAACTAGGTCTTTACAGAGACGACCAACTGCTGACTCAGGCTGTTGGAGCTCTCTTCAGCTCAAATGTAGGTCATAAAAATCACATTTCTGGACGTATTACTCTAATTTCCTATGACTAATAATCAAAATCAGCTGAAAATAAGCTAAAGCTATATAGTTATGAATGATGAATCAGTAGAATTGAAGTTGAGAGTGGTGAAGGTGGACTGGCTTACTTTCTTATAGTCCTTCATGTCCATGTGGTGGTCCTGGTGTCGGTACTGGTTGCTGTTGGACAGGGGGATGATGGGGATGGTGTAGACGGGCTTCACCAGCGCCCGCTGCTGAGCTTCTGCCATCACCTCAGAGCCAAAGTCAGGCATCACATTCCTGATGAGAGAGACAATCCAAGGACATTAGGAGGAGGAGGACTTCCTGTTCCTACTGGTGTCAACAACAGGAGCACGGCGCTCTACAAGCATCCCACAATGAAGTGGTGGGCAGAGCGTGCGTCTAATGGGAGAGTGCTGCGGTCAGGGAGGGAACACAAGCTGTGATGCGCAGACAGGAAAAGGATCAGGGAAACGGCAGGAAATTGAAATGTCACTACGAATCAGAGCCACTTCAAGGAGACGGCTCCAATTTACGCTGCGCCTGACAGCTGTTTTCAGAGGACATTCATTCTGGTTTCACGTGTGGACGGATAGCAGCGGAGGGAGGAAAAATATGTACGACTTAAATGGAAGTTGGGGGAAGAATATTGTTTTTATACAAAGTAAACATTTTATGACACAGCCGTGGAGTCGAGGGAGAGGAGAAATCTTCCCCAGGAGGAGAAAGGAAATGAGCTCAGAGTCCTGAACGTAAGGCTCAATAAACAAACTCTAAATTGATTACACTGAAACAAGACTCCAGAAGTTCACCAACAATTAACAGGAGCAGTGAAGCAGGAGTTTAGAGTCAGCACTGATTCCCAAACTTCCAACAGATCCTGATTAAAGTTGCTAATGTAAAACAATTAACCTGTTAGGAGCCATTAGGGCAAAAACCAACAACCCAATCATCCATTAATACACAGCTTCATCCATCTACCACTGGGAATCAAAAATCCTTTGAAAGTAATATTTAGATTCAAGTATCATTTTGTATGAAATTATGAGAACTTATGAATGTTTCAACATACTGAAGTTCACTGAGAATTTATGGCAGAAAATTCTGCAGTCGGAGGGATTTTAAGAAGAAAGCTGCAAAAACCTAAAAAAACATATAAACATGGATTGAGGGACAAAGAAAAACCTAAAGATTATAAATAGGACAGACTGATAGATGGGAAAACAAATCGATGGAAAAATTGATGGATGTAAAGGTTGTGGTACTGATGAACAGAGGTGTAAAAATCAGAAGAAGTTTAGATGGGAAAATGGAAAAGATAACAAACTGAAGAGAAAAAATGACAGAAAAACTAAAATCTAAAAACAAACATATCAGCAGCTGAAAGCCAGAAGGAAATAACCTGACGGCTTTCCTGATGGGAAAGATTCCTAAGCCAACTTGTTCTTCCACATTTTTCTCAGAAAAATAAGGCGTTTAGTTTCACATACAGACTGAGGGCAACTATGCGACGCATAAATAAAGCAGGCTCTGATGCCAGTCGGACCTTTTCTCCACCACCTCCAGGGTGAGGTGCAGCAGCTCCCTCTTGACCTTCTCCCTCTTCTTGATCATCTCCAGGATGGTGACGGCGCGGCTCAGGTCCCTGCGCAGCTTCAGCATCTTCTCGTACGACGCCTCGTCGTTCTTCCGATTCTGACAACAGAGGAGTCAACAAGCCTATCCGTCAATCCCAGCACGTTACCAAGGTAACAAAAACCCAAAAGAGCAACTAGATTCTTCTGTACAACCTTCCTGGTCTGCATCTTCTCAGTCCGCCGGCGGAAGGCCACATAAGGGTCGCTGGTGCTAGAGCCGTCCCTCTTCTCCTGCTTGACGGTGGGGATGAGCGAACCGCTCTTGCAGGTTTTCCTCTTGCGGCTCCAGTAGTCAAACACCTCCTTGATCAGATCGTCGTCCTCCTTCAGCAGCAGCTTGGCTTCCTGCAGACTGACGAGCTGAAGAGGAAGAGGAGAGATCAGCCCTATGACACATTTCAGGTAAATTATGTTAAAAACAATCAGATTACAGTCAAATTACCACGAAACATTTTTCTTTTCAGTCACGCAGACCAATCAGCTGCTCAGGATTGCTATAAGATGTCACATTGCACCAATAATGTTTGGGTTTAATAATGTTTCAGACTCCTGTGCTGCGTTCAATGACTTCAACGACTCAATGACGGTACACTTTTTTGGTACCCTGGTGAGATCAGGTCGACACCCCTAATTAACTTATTAAAGTGATTGTAAAAATCCAGGTCAGGGTGCTACCAGCAGTGTTGTGTTTTTACCTGCTGTCCGCTGCCTTTCTCCAGTCGATCGATCATTTCCTCAAACTGCAGCGGTGTGATTTCCATTTTCTTCTTCAGCTTATTCACAAAAGTCTCATCCTCTGTGTCCAGGTCGTAGTCCGGAAGCTCCGTATCCAAACTGAAAGCTGAGGAAACGCAGGGAACATTTTTATCACCTGCTAGAAACGATCAAAAGCATCTGAAATTAAAACCAGATGTATTAGTCACCTTAAAGAAAAAAAATCTAAATATTCGAAACAGATGGATGTGACTCAACATGTCTGCACTTGCAGTTCTCAAAATGTCAGATTCATGCTGTTAAATTTCCAAACTTTTCCAGGCCTGACGTCCCAAATTTCCAAGCCCGTCTTTTTTTAAATGTTATTAAGCACAAAATGCTCATTTTACTGTGAAATTACAGCAAATATTTCTAGTTTCTACAGGCTTTAAATATGAAACCAAACAGAAGATGGATGACAGATGTGACAAAAAGGACACATGAAAGGATGCACAGACTGGTTAAGGATGGACGAATAGAGGAAAACCAGTGGAAGACAAAGAAGATATGAATGAATGGAGGACAGACAGGTGAAGGACAAATACACACTGGAAGCAGGAGACAAAGATTGGAATAAGACAAATGAAGGACAGACAGTTGAGGGATAAGTAGATGAGACAGATGGAACTTCTAAACTATGGTATAAAATCTGGAAATTGTAATATTTTCCCACGTTTCTGAACTTTACTGGCAGTCTGTCAGTAAAGTGCTCCATTTAATCAGTCCCCATCTATAAGAAAACAACTACTGAATGTCTGAACCGAAGTCTTGATTCAGAGCTGAACTTTGACCCTGGGCCCTCCTCCTGCTACTCACGCTGTATGTGAATAAGCTGCTTTGGCATTTTGAAGTCCCCGGGGTAGAGCAGCTCGTAGTGCGGGATGTTGCGCTCCGCCTCGGGGACCGGGATGACCATACTGTCCCGCTTCTCTCCATAGACCTGCTGCGCAGAGATGGCTCTCTGGAGATGGTGCTCCTGGAAGGGAAAAGAGGGTTAAAACACAAACTTCCTGGTTTGCTTTTATAATGTTCAACAAACCACCTTCCATAAATATAACTCCCATAGATTGATAAGCACTGAGAAGGCACTCTTAATGTCTTGGGAAAGTAAAAAGCAGCTTTTTAAGTTGTAGTTTGGAGCCTTTTGGGGTTTTTCTGAGCTTTATGCAACAGATGGCCAACGCAGCCGCCGTGATTTTGGGCCAATCTTGCACCAACAAGTCTTCTTGCAAAGCTCCTACTCATTTTACACGTCGCACGCTGTTCACAACCAGTTCCCTGGCTTGATTCGCAAATGTGGGTCAGCATTAAGTAAGACACCCTTTAACCAAGTAGTTTTCCATCGATTGGAAGGTGGTTAAAAAAATCAAATGTTTCACCTCAGCAGAAAAATTAAGCAGCTTCTTGAGTCAAATCGAAAAAGGTTAAACGAGAGTCATTGAATCCAGTTGTAACATAGTGGGAACTTGATGTACATAAGTGTTTAGATGTGACAGAGAGAAAAGGTGGCCAAAGTGCGGCGTGGGGGCCGTTTGTGGCCCTCTGAATGGCTTTATTCATCCCCAGTCAGTTTTAAGAATGGAGCCAATCTGGCCTGCAAACAAAGATGCTAATGGACAGTTTTGTTTTTTAATTAGATTTTTCTCAGACAAATAAAATCTTGATATTAATAAGAAAAAACAGTATGGCACAAGAAGCATGTTATCTTTTAATCTAATCCTGTTCTTCTTGCTAAGAAGAGATGCCCAAAAACAAAAGACCTCAAAAATGTAAAAATTATACACTAGACTTTTAATAAAGCCATAACTCAAGATCAGCAATTAACAGTTGTCCACAAAAGTGTAACTCTGCTTCATCTAATATATTATTGGGAAAATAAAAGAAAAAAGGCCACAAGAAATGTTTCCATTCTTATGTTAAAACTATTGCATTGGCTTTTAGCTTAGGGATTTTGGATCCTACAACAAAAATGTACATGGCATAGGAATACTTCATAATACAGCTGATCCATCTTCGTCCACAAACCATCTTTCAGCATTTTAGAGAAAATGGTTTGGAGGAAATCTAAATAAAATAGAGGGGCAGTTGAGAGAGGAATAGGCAACTGGAAATGGAAATATAATCACCTGCTTCATTAAAATGCAATGTCACACGCTACAGAGGGGATTTTAGCAAGGCAATATATTGCAAAGCTCAATCTTGGATCAGCACAACAATTATAAAAATTTAACTCAAATAAGTTGATCCCAAAGTGAAATTTTACACTTCAGACACTCAGTATGTGTAACATCTGGCTGAGGAACAAGCCAAAGACAGATTCATCTGCTGCTCCATCAGTTTGTCAATATTCACTGCAGTTTCAGAAATACAAACACATTAACCAAAAATGATTATTCAGGCTAAAACTCTAAAAGATTAGGACGAAAATTACAGGTTAATACAAACATGTTTGTATCATCCTGATGTGTTAAAGGAGACAAACCATCCAACTAGTCCCCCTCTTCTCCCACTGTTTTTACTCCCCCAAACCTGTAAGTGGCACTAAACATTGAGTTTGGGACATGATGTGCATAAAGCCTCCATATCAAGTTAGTAGTAAACAACAAGAAATGCAAACAACAAAACTTAGAGTCTTTGATGTGGTGTGATGAAGTTGAGTTTTTTTTTGTCACATTTGATTCTAAAACTAGTAAACTATAAGTCAAACGTATGATTCGCCATTGTTGTCACTATTTATGGCAGGTTTGGGGTTATTAGTAAGGGTAGAAATTGGGCTAACACATCAGCATTTTCACAAAACAGGCATGAATACGCTATGATAAAAATTGTCCCTCTGGAACCCTAAAACGCTGTTTCCGTTTTAGATAAAGACGTCATCATTTCTTTTAGGTTCATTCTACACAAACACTAAATGGTTCCCATTTGTCAGACTGTAAACACATCAACCAGTACTATGTTCCCTCATGCATTTGACTTTTTTTCCAGATAAAGATTAGAGTTACGGGATTTAACATTTATGTGAAGAAAATCTGGGAAAGGCTTCATTTTCTGTTGGAATAAAAAAACTTCCACCTCATGGAACCTGGCATATAAGACAGGCTTTGTTGTGTTTAATGCCTGAATCAAAACAGAATGATAAATGTGTTTGCGTTGATAATCTTTAGTATAAAATCAGAAATCAACAAGCTAGCTATAAAGAAATTTAAGAAAATATCAAGGGAAGGAAGAGATGAATAATCCAGCAGGTTTCAACCAACACATCTCAGAGTTTGTCTTTTTGTTTTTTATTAAAAATTTATTCCAACCTCACAAATCAACATGCAGGTAATCCATGTGGTTTCAGAGCAGAGTTACCAGCATAAATAGTGCATGTAAAGAGGCAATGAAGCTTAACTTGCTGTGGTGAGTATCAGCCAGGCACTTTAACCTTCCTCTGACCTGAAACACATCCTGATCTTTCTCAGCTTTGATCCTCACCACGCTTCACAGCCCAGGGATTTCCTCTGCTGAGCATAGATTAGGGGCTTTTGTGAATGGCACACGGAGGAAAACTCAAGTGGTTTATTTTAGAAGCAACAGCTACAGTTTCATCGTTAAGATTTACACCCAAGAGCGACACATCCCAACTCATCTGCACTGCAGTCTGAAAATGGGACAAAACGAGTGAGATGTTTAGAGGCTGCTTCAGTGAAACCAAACGTGTTTAAACTAACAGCTCTCATACTTCGGCAGCCAAATTCAAATGCAGCTTTTCAAAAAAAACAAAACAAAAACCATTCTTTTGAATTTATGGAGGCTTTCTAGTATAGAGTTGCAAATTAGTAGACGACAAGAATGAAAATTCAGATATTAAATTGGATCTTCCCTTCAGTTATGCAACAATGTTACCCAGCAGCGCATGTTATTAGCAACACTGACTACACGACAAGGGAGCTAATAAGGCAAACATGTTTCCATCAATTCATCCACAGATTTTAAATTATTAGAAATTAAAGACTCGTCTAAAAACACGGCTGTTTTGACTTTCCAATATCCAAACTAACACACCACTGGCTATATTTTACATGTATTTCAATAATAATGATGCTGTGAGCTTACATAATATAAAGGTGACCTTGAGAATCTCTAAAGGGCACTTACAAATAAACAACTAATTCTTTTCCCTCCACACATCCCACCTCCTATCTGTGAGCTTTGTCATCTCAGCCTCTAAAGATAAACATCAAGTTTAGCCATGAAGGGAAAATCCATCAAACAGACAAAAACTAGTATTGATATGAAGAACTTGAATGCATAGAAAATGAAATGTAATATATAAAATATTGTGTCCACACTCTTTTATGACTGATATTGCACATATTGATTGCAATTATCCTTAAAAGAGCAATTTAAGCCAATGCCAATGACTGATTTTGAACATAGTGTTAATATAAGACCTTAGTGACGGTTCTGTGGTTTCAAAGGAAATTTTCCTTTAATCCTTGCATCATGTGAAACTGTTGCTGTGAAAACTCCTTGAGGTTAGCATTGCATCAAGTGTTTCCACTGGAACACAGGCCTGAAAAGCAACCAGCCCAGTTTTTCTAATTATACTGCCTGAAGCAACAATCTACCAGGACAAATACTTTCTTGCATTCTTTGAAAACATGTAAATATTACATGTTTTGGTCTCATTGGTCTTTTCACGGATGTACATATTAAACACCAAACAGAATATTTAACAAAAACAGAAGCATCGCACCAACAGGTTCAACATTTTCTTCACGTAAACATCCCGGAACAGCAGCAGCGCCATCATTTTTCTCTTTAGTCATAAATGCAGATAGGCTGGAAGAACAATCCATTTTTCACATCACACCTTCCTAGTAATAAATATACCCAAGAAAAATGGATGAGACTTGTAAAGGGTGCCATGGCAACAGAAATGTGGCCTCCTGCCGGTGTTTCCAGTGCATGCCAGTCAGGAGAAGCCGAGGAAGTCTTGGGGACAGAGATATATTTCAGCATTTAAAGTACAGAAAGCGTCATTTATGGAGGTTTGTTGCTTCCCGACTGAAATAAAACAGGTAGCATCACTGGCTGAACACAAACACAGTCCAACTGATACCAGACTCTGTTCCCTCAGGCTGAAGCAGAGTTTCTCTGGTACCAAACAGGAAATACCACTGTTACATAACTCACCATGGAAGCATGCTTCCACTTCATCACCAACTTGAATGAGCAATTTTCCTTCTTAAGAAGTCCAGTTTTGACTTTAACAGGCAAATATCACAGAGAAGGACATAAATGAGGAAATGTATGTAATTTGTATGTGAAAATCTATTTTCACAGACAAACTAACAGTGAATTTAGAGTTTCACCGTTAGTTTCGCGTCTGTTTTCCCTTCATCCATAAATAGATAAAATATAAAACTATAAATGGAATCTGGAAACATTAAAATGAGTTGACGGAAAGATGCCTGAATGATGGCCAAACGAATAGATGAAGGATGATGTGATGGACAGAAACTGATGAACAGACACGGATGGATGGGTGCAGGACAGAAGGATGAACGGATAGATGATAAATGGAGGAGCAGACAGACCAAGGATGGATGGCAGAGTTGGAAATGTGGACAAACAGCTGGATTGGTCGACAAATAAGGTAATAGTGACAGGAAAAGAGAATATTTTTCATAAAATACACTGAATTTACTTTTGATTCAGTATAACTGGGACCTACAATCTTTAAAAAAAAAAGTCTCAATCCTAGAACATTCTCCTTTAATGCTTCATCATCTAACACCTTTAAATCAGTTACTAAAGTGCCTAAAAAGTCTAACTAGTATCAAAGTAACTCAGCTCCACGTGCGGTCATTTAGCTGACTGAGAATAGAAACAATCCCGCTGCTGCTGGAGAGGATGTGGGTCAGGGAGCCAAGCCGCGGCTGCCTTGTAGTAAAACTGCCCTCTTTATCTCTTCTGTCACACTGTTATGTAATGACACCGTGTGGATGTGTACAGTAGGTGGGAGAGGGCCAGCGTGGGGGTGAGACAGGGTTTCTGCTGACTTTGCACAGTGTCAGTGTTTTCCTTGTGTTTCTGTCTGCTGTGGCATCCCAAAGGAGAAGTCTCTGAGCGGAAATGAAACTGAAGAAACAAACGTTTTCCAGCTGTTAAAGTAACGACAAGGTTCTTACAAACCATACTGGATCAAAATGCTGTTATTTTCAAGTATAAAAGTTCCACATTTTTTCCTTTAACATTTAGATTAAGTTTTCTCTGTTTTTCCACATCACATAAAACATAGCTGAAGTTGACTAATGAATAGCCGAATAGTAAAAGGGCTGTTTCAATCCTTTTTTGGCATTCGGATGAATTCAATTTAGCTATAAAACGCTATAATGCTTCCAAAATACGGATAAAATTAGATCACAAATGCAGATTCTTTAAAGCAGTTTGGAGTCTACTATTCTTTTCCTGTAAAAATTTATAAACTAAATGTTTGTAACCACAAATCTATCTTGGAAAAAATAGATTTGAAGTTGTTCATTTTTATTTTTGCATTTATTCTCGTAATATAAGTCAGTGACCAAAATGTATCGACTTGGAGAAAAACTGAAATGAGATGTTAAGAAAAATTTATATAGAAAACATAGGTTATATAAAAACTAGCATAGAGATAAAAACATCTGGAAAATTGTTTTGCCAGTTATAAAAAAAAAATAAATTTTTTTTAATACCAATAAAAACCTCATAACTGGGTGACATGTGGTTATGGGATGTAGTTCAATAACCTCGTTTAGAACTTGATGCCTGTACTAGAGCTGGGTGAAGTATTGAGTATACACAATGTATTATGTTAAAATGGCCATATTGTAACTATCATAACTTGCGATATATATAAGTTGTCCTTCAAATAATACACTTTCGCCGTCAAATTCAGTGCGAGTGTGGTTTATCCGACACCCTATCAATGCATCACTAGTCCCTCCCTCTTCCCAACCTGAAAATCTTCTACCAATCACGCTGCGTGGAGAAAAACAACATGGTGACAGCGAGACTTTGAGGCGAGTTGTGAATGAGACGGTAACTGAAGACGAATCAGATGAACTAGTTTAGTTCCGAAGAGAAACAGCGCTGGATCAATAATTTGGCAGTGGTTTGGATTTTATATGGAGGATGTCGAACAAAATGAGGTAATTTGTGAAACATGTTATAAAACTATTGCCAAGAGAGGTTGTACCACAAATTTATTTCACCACCTAATCAGACTATTCTTTTACTTGCCGTTCATAGCCGCGCTGCCGCAATAGAACTAGACCGTTAAAGTGAAACCTGAAGATGTAGATATGATTCATTTAGTGCTACGCAATGGGAAAAATAACTCAAAACTACTCATTCTTTTGCTCTCTTGTCAGCTTTACACTACATGTAGACTCGTTACCATAGCAACTGACAACAACGCAACTTGTATCAGGATTCAGCCCCAAAAACATTCAAACATTATCCCCACATCGAACAGAACATTCAGCCAGTTTTGGGTTTTTATGTTTGATGTGTATTTTGTGAGTATTAAGTGATTGCTGTGGTAGATTAGCCAAGCTAACATAGCGGTGGCTGATTAGCTAATTTAAACCCCTGCTCTACTGATGATCTGTCAGTTTGTGTGTAGGTCGCCTTTTTTATTTTTAAGCTGAACCAAAACACACCTTATTCCACAGCACATATGTTAAGTTTGTCAAAATCATGCATAACTGACCTACTTCCACAACTGACCAGTGTTTAACTTTGTATTAAACCTAAAAATAAACCAAAATATATACTTGATTTTATAGTAGTTCTAGTTCTTTCCAAATAAGGAAATATGCCCATCTTGTGTGAGAGGTAAAGTAATTAAATAATTGTTAAGGACTATTTTACAAAACTATGATGGTTGTCATGACGACACGTTTTGCCTGACATTTCAGATTGTCAGCCTGTTGGAGTATCACTTGAGTAAATGGCCCTACTTGACACAGATGAAGCAATTATATTTTTAAGTGCCATGTATTCACAGACTGTCTGCCAATAACCTGTTTGGCCAGTTAGATGAACTCCAACTGCTTTCAATTTTCATATCCAGTGTTTGTTTTAGTAGCTCACATGCTAAACCCCAGAGGCTAATTATAACAGTGATCCACATTGTGGAATATTATTGCATTTTTTTTAATATACTGATAATCAATCCCAGAACTACCTATTTCTATTCAATTTCCTTAGTCTACTATCATACATTTCACATTTAGAAGAATACCGGTACTATTTTTTTTTCCCTTTTACAAATTGTTTTTCATGACATGTAAATCAGAAGCGGGATAACACTAACTTCAATTATAATTTTGGGTGAAAATTAGTTCAGCCAATACTAGTTTACATGAAAGAATATTCTGCAGGCTTTGACTAAGTTTAAGTATCAAAAGTAAATAACTTTCAAAGTTTTACAATAAGAAATTTAAATATATGAGATTAGCAAAATCCCCAAGCATAGATCAACTATTTTACTCGATCAATGCTGAAAGCTGAAAGTGGGTAACAGCCAGTTGAAGCTAATGTTCCTACCACCAATTAAAAATATATCCATATATAACAATTATAAATATAGATGAACTACATGAATGGAAACTTCAAATAAACGTCTTTTAAAAATATATTGTGCAAAATTGCCATCACAAATTACAATCGCTATAAACAACACCCTACACGTTGGCTTTACTAAGTCCAAGACACTATGTACAAGCTTAAAATTTGCTTTTATAAGTCGATAAATAAACGCTGAATAAAGTTTTGCAGCACGATAACATCAAATGTGAGATTTCAAGACGTTTCTGCCTGCATTTTCTACCAAGTCACCCAGTACAGCACACATGGCACGGCTGCAACTGTCAACACACCGATTCCTAGCTGTCAAACCGAAGCAGAGGCCCGCTGTCTCCCCCTGCTGTTCACGCAGTGGAATTACACACAAACCAAGGCCTCTGCCCGCCTTTAGCAAAAAGTCAACAAAATGGTGGCGCCGACACAAGTCACGTGACTTCTTTGTGCCTTCGTGCGCCGTTTGCAGCGTAGTAAACGGCTAAAACACGACTTTTCAGTAAAACACCACAATATAGCGATATTATGATTCCCCTGGTGTAGGTAAGGTTTAGTAAATTAAAGCCTTCGTCGAGATCTGTCGTGCGCACAAAACGGCAGCAATGGCGGCCATTTTGCACAAGCTTGCGCAGGTAACATTGTGGCGCCGAAAAACACTGTCAAAGAAATCCAGAGGCGGCAGATCGCCTTTTAAAATAACATACCGATTCCTCCTCCTTTTCCATCCCAGTTGGCATCTGCGGCACCGCCCGGTTGATGGAGGCATATTCGTGCAGGTCGGGCAAATCCTCGCAGCGGAAGACGGGCAGGGGCTTACAAGCATCCAACGCCCGCGCCCGAAACGACAGTTTACTCATTTCTTATAATAAAAGATGCAGCATAAATCTCTGGGAACTGCCTGGAGTAACAGCACGTCTGCTTCGAGTTCTCATTGAGGAATCTGTCGCGGTCTCTTTTAGAGTCGGTTCTGAGGGCAGTCGTTCAGGTCCGGTTAGCAGCGCGAACAGAGCCGGGCAGGCCCGGGTCTCAGTCGCCGTCTGTCGGTCTCTCTCGCTCCTGCGCTACGCTGTTCCTGCCCGGTTCAATACGCCATGGCCAACATGGCGGACATTACAAACTCATGCAGCTCAGTGCTCGCTCCGAGCGGCCCAGCCCCCTCGGTCACACAAACAGCCATTCCCACGCAGCTTCGCACGCGTGCGCGCTCGAGAAACGCTTGGGGTGCGAGGGAAAGAGGAGGAGGAGAAGGGGAAATGATGCCGGTGATGGGTTCGGAACTTCCAGCTTTCAAGACTTGGGATGTTATGCTGTTATTTACCAGAATGCTACTGGAGTTTGATTTAAAAAAAAAAATATATATATATACATATTTAAAGCAAAACCAGGGTAAATCTCCCACTATATTATTGTACAAAAACTAACAATGATTAAAAACTATACACACGGTCAGAAAAAAAAATCTAAGTAAGCCTATAAAAATCTGGCATAAAAAACTACTATATTTATTAGTAATTTTACATTATGAAGGTTAGACAACACCTATATTATTACCCAAATGATTCAAATGTCTAGCATATATCGCCACCAAGTGGAACAAAAACAACGGGACACAAACGGATCAAAAGAAAAACACCTGCTGGAAATTAAAATTCACTAATTCATCAAATTCCATATTTAGAATGAGGAATTTTTAGAAATACATTAAGTCATTCCCACATTTCCAAAACTCAAATTTCTAAAGTTTTTTGTTGTTTTGCCCAATTTTTTAAAAGAAGAAACAAACTTCTCTAGGACTATATGGCCAATATGTCTACAGTAGCAACACTTTAAATGTGGAATATTATTGAAATAATAAATCAAAAAAGTTACCTGCTGCAGTGCAACAAGTTAATGAAATATTGTAATAAAATTATCTTTTATATGTACCTGGATTTTTCATTGAGGCACAAAATTTCTAGGAAAGCAAAGGTTATCAACTACAACAGAACCCTTACAGAAAGTTATTTAAAATCATGAAGCAAAATCTTACAGAATGCAAACAGGAAGCAGACAGACCTACATGGATGGATGAACATAGGTTCCAATCTGTGCCCTTCCCAAAAATGAAAACATTTATTAAAAAGCAACAAACACTACTTAGTAATCTGCTATTGGAGAATTAATCTGGAATACAAACATGTCAATAAGCAAGACAAATGTTTGAACGCTTCTTGAATTTATGCTGCTGCAGCTGAACCATTCAGTGAAAAGTTGAAAGAAGTTTGTTGGAACCAGAATGAAACTCAATTCTAAATTAGTAACCTGTTTTCTATTGTGAGACAACAAACAATTCTGTCATTGGGCAGCAAATAAAGATGAATTTGGTTGTTAACTTTCAAATTAGTACATTAGTCAAAAGCTTTTCTTTCTGTGTCTGAATTTTCACCTGTACAGTCTCAAAATCTAAATTTTCACTGATGGCAGAACATCATTATCTTACATTCCTGCAGAATATAAAAGACCCCACCTGAACCATACACTGTGTTTCCAAATTATTTTGCAAGTGATATTTTCTCAGATTTTCCTAAATGGTCAATGGAAATCATGGTCAGTATAATTTTCAAGTCATGAACTATTACAGTATAAATCAAATTTTACTGAACAAAGCTCCCAATGAGAACAG